>CAUYQG010251013.1:0-25366 GCA_963574415.1 Tarsius wallacei
TGGAACTACAGGCGTGTGCTACCATGCCCGGCTAATTTTTGATTTATTGTAGAGATGAGGTCTCGCTTGCCCAGGCGGGTCTCAAACCCACAGGCTCAGGCAATCCACTCACCTCAGCCTCCCAAAGGCGCGGGATTACAGACTGAGCCACCGAGCCCAACCAGAACTATTTAATTCTTATACTAAACTTAATCAGATTTAGGTGCCAATGAAGAATCTGAATCACAGAGAAGTAAAGTAACTTAACCAAGGTCACATAGCTTCTAAGTATTGGAGCAAGGATCTAATTCTAGACCTCAGACTTTTAAACTGTTAACTTCTGTGGCAAAATATAAACGTTTGGTTGTAAGACTTTTCTTCAATCTTCTTTACCCTGTTGATTGTTATACTGAATGTTTACTTTATCATGTGTTAGGCTAAATGCTTTATGTTGATTATTTAGTCTTTAGAAAAACCATACTTGTAGGTTGCATTTGCTCTGTTAGCTAACCAAAAAATAGATTGAAATAGGTTAATGGACTTGCTTGAGGCCATACAACCAATAAGTGAAAATAAAGCCCACATTTGTTTCTACCAACCCTTACCACTTTACTTTTGAAATAAAATATTAGTGAGGTGAACATTCTTAGTGGCAAGACTTCTAGGGATTGTCCTGGTTATTTTTTGGTAAAATTAACAGTTCAGAAATAAGCTTTTCTTTTCCTGTAGGTGAAGGAAGTACAAGTGCTGCAGAGTCTTCTTTTTCCCAGGAGGTTTCTAGAGAACAGCAGCCATCATCAGCATCTGAAAGACAGACCCCTCGAGCGCCTCAGTCACCAAGACGCCCACCACATCCTCTTCCCCCACGACTGACCATTCATGCTCCACCTCAAGAGTTGGGGCCACCAGTTCAGGTATTAATGGCAGTAATTTACTTTTATTTTAAGAAGTGAACTTTAGAGAGGCAGGCCTTTCTAAAAATTGTGTTTAAATTGAAATAATTATATTCATAGTGAATAAAATGCTGTTTCTACAAGTTAGAACAGAAAAGGATTTTCTTAGATTTTAATTAAAGTGTATTTTATCAGTTTACCATCATCTGATTGGAAGGTTTCTTTCTGTAAGGTGCCCATGTTTTTACAAAAGGATTTCTATTTTATTTAACAGGAAAACATTATTTTATCCTATTTGTATATAATCACATATTTTCACTTTTAAAATTAGTGAAGGTGTGTATTACCCTTTACATTTAGCATGGAGTAGGTTGGGTATCGCCTAATCAGAAGTGCTTGCATGAACAGTAATAAAAGCAAAGGGTCTAGTAATCTAGCTTGAATTTTACCATGTAAGCTGGTGTATTAAACTGTCAAGTACAGATTCTATTACAATACCACTGGTGAAAATAACTTCATTATGTGAGATGAGAGCTGAATTCATTTATAAGCAAATAAAATATGATCATAAATTACCTTTAATGTAAATATTGGTTAATATTTTGTTGATTAATAGAACATTTTTCTACTGATTAATATTATAGACTATATAAGTAAAAATTTGTCACTAATTTATTTAGTACCAAAATAGCAATTTTTCCTTAAAAAATGTTCTCATGATTACATATCTGCTAACATTTCAGTTATTTTATTGCCATAATAAGGTATGTCTATTTTTATTTACTGTGTCTTTCATTACCTAATTATTTTTGTTTGTTTTGTTTTGAATTGGAATCTCTATCTGTTATCCAGGCTGGAGTGCAGTGGCATGATCATGGCTACTGCTGCCTTGACTAAGCCTTCTGCCTCAGGTTTCCAAGCAGTGGGATGTACCACCATGCCCAGCTAATTCTTTTTTTAAAATTTATTGTAGAGATGAGGTCTTGCCAAGTTACCCAGGCTGGTCCCGAACCCATGGGCTGAGGCAGTCTTTTCACCTCTGCTTCCCAAAGTGCTGGGATTACAGGTGTGAGCCTCTGCCTAATTCTTTAAAACAGATGTAATTCCTTTTGTCTTGACATATAGAGAATTCAGATGACCCGGAGGCAGTCTGTAGGACGTGGGCTTCAGTTAACTCCAGGAATAGGTGGCATGGTAAGTACTTATTCATCATGTAAAAGTGGTGTTTGTTCAGCAAATATTTGTATAAAGCGTGTGTGCTGTTGTGTCTATTAACTCCTGTTTTTTGCCTCTGTTTTAGCAGCAGCATTTTTTTGATGATGAAGACAGAACAGTTCCAAGTACCCCAACTCTTGTGGTGCCACATCGCACTGATGGCTTTGCTGAAGCAATTCAGTGAGTTAATGAAAGAGAAATATATTTTGTGACTAGTCATACTCTTACTACTTTCCTGTTAATTTACTTATCATTTGATTGACTCATTATTTATTGAGTCCTCTACTGTGTACTAATAAGCACTTGGAGTAAGAAGATTAAGAATAGAATATTGGGGAAAATCAGAAGTGAATGAAATACAGTTGTTTCAATCTATAATTTTACATTTAAAGACAGTATAACAATGGTTAAGAATGTGGTCTCTAGAGTCAGAATATCTCTTTGAAGCCTAGCTCTATTGCTTACTAGTAGTAGCAAATTCCTTAGCTTCTCTATTCCTGTTTTCTGTTCATTTTAAAAATGAGAATAATAATACAGTATTTTCTACCACGTGTGCTGTGAGAATTAAATGAGTTAATTAATTTGCGTTAACATGCTTTGGGTATTACCTGACACATAATAAATTGCTGTATAGGTGTTTATTAAGGTGCTGGCAATTACAGTGATTAATGGATATTAACAGAAATATTATGAAAGCTAAGTATATGAGCAATTAATTATAACCTAAACAACCTAGAAGGAGAATAGAGGCATAACCAACAGGCTTTGTTAATACAAATGAAGAAGTTCTTTATTCCATTAATTTTGGGGAAAGAATCTGAGAAGACTTAATGGGGACAACATGGAATTCAGTCTTGGAAAAGAATAGCTTATTAAGCTTTTCCATGCATTGGTTTGTTTAATCCTCACGTCTATAAGGGTAGACACTGTTTCTCTGGCCATTTTACAGATAAAGATACTGAAGTACGGAGATGTTAAAACTAAGTTTCCAGAAGTTAGACAACCAAGAAGTAGCAGTTTTTGATTTCACATCAGTTAGTCTGGCTCTAAAACTTACATTAACTATTGTGCTATACCATTCCTCTTAAAGGAGTAAAAAGACTTTCTATGTGGAAGTATATATGTATAATTGGGACTGAAGTATTAGTTGCATAGCACCATGTATTTGAAGAATAAAAAGGTTTTCCTAAACTTGTGAAAAGGTTGATCACATTGTAGATGTGATAATATATGGCAGTCAAACCCATTTTAAACTCACTCTGTTAACCACAATTTATCTCAGCTAACACACTTCTGTAAGCTAACCATTCAGTGTCAGCACCTTCCTTCTGAAAGTCAGCAATCAGTATGCTTCTATAGATGTCAGACTCTTAAGCCTCTAAAAGTCAGCAATCTCTGAACTCTATGTTTCCTAAAAATGTTACTAGCTAACAAAGAAAAGATGGAGTAAGGAGTGGGAAAGGAAGACATAATATTGGGTTTATGTTCCGGATTATGTGCAGAAAGGTAAATGATAGTATTAAGATAAGGGGGAAAGCAAGTTTTTAGCCATCTAATATTAGAAGTTTCCTAAATGTTGAGAGCTACCTAGTGAACTCTTAATAGACCAACAGGTGACTTGATTTTTTTCATGACTGAACATTAGTGAAAACTAAGATAAAACTTTGTCTCGTGACTTCATTCTAACTCTCCTCTCATTATTTACCATGCTAAGCTTGTGTTGCTTTCAGCATATTTATGTGAAGATATCTAACAGATTCAAGAAATATGAGGCATAGTTCAAAGAGCTGAAAGTTATTTATAAATCAGAGGTTATTTATATTATTACTAAACTCACTGACATCTGATATTATAAGAGAATTTTTAAAAGTAAGCCTTTCATCAAGTTTCATCAAGTTTACTTTCAAGCTGTTTCCTTCCTAGTTTGTTGTTGGTCATTATTCCTTCTTCCTCTGTTCTTTCCACCATTGTGACTTAAACAGCCTAACTTCAAATTTTGTCTTAAATTAATTTTTGTCTACTTAGCTCCCCACAGGTTGCTGGTGTTCCTAGATTCCGGTTCGGACCGCCTGAAGATATGCCACAAACAAGTTCTAGTCACTCTGATCTTGGACAGCTTGCTTCTCAAGGAGGTAAATAGCTAAATAAGTCATTAGATATCTTGGATTTGTATGTATGGTAATGAGGTATTATGATGTGATTTTTTTAAAAGGGCAGATATAAATCTTTTAGAAGTTAATATTTAAATAATTTCTTTGCTAATTTATAGAGAGCTACAATATACTTATAAGCCCTGCCTTCCATATATATATTATCTTTCCAACAAAGTTCTGATATCTTTGGGCACAAGGACTGATTTTTACATTTGTATCTCTTCTCACTCCTTAGTAGTGAGTTCTTAGGAATGGATGTTGAACCAATAAATATATGTAGGTACTACCAGCCTTTTTTAAGTTGTTGGAAGGAATGTGGCATGTTTTCTGTTTACAGTTTGACACTTGTAACATTCCTAGTTAAATGTATGAGACTAGTTATATTTTTTCCATTAGCACTACTTTTTTAAAAATGTTAAGATGTATGGAATAAAATGATCCCTAAAATAAGAAATAGAAGTAGTTGGTTTCCCAAATATGAATTATACTATTTGTGGAATTAATTACCTTTTAATCCTCAGTTGGAATTCATATAACCCATTGTATTTCTGGGAAGCTATCTGACATTTTGTAAGTGAGTAGAGAATGCATACTACTTTTATAATAAACGCAAAACAAAAGATTGATTTGCAGCCCTCTTAAAAGTCATAAAATGTAACACCTCGTTGTTTATATTGTTAGTTCTAACTCTGTAGGTTTCTACTGATAGGAAATTATATGTTGACTTTATAAATGTAAAATGTTATGTAACTTTGCAACTTTGATGTTTGTATACTCTCCCAGACTTGGGAGTAAGATCTAGGTTTAAATTGGAATGCCAATGCTTCCTAGCTTTGTAACCTTGGGAGAAATTAATTAGCCACCTTGAACTTCAGTTTCATTAGCAAAAAAAAGAGGGATGATAAATAATACCTTGCAGTTTTGGTGAGGAATAGTTAGTAGCATAGTACTTAGTTCATAGTTGGATACTCAGTAAAGTTAGTTTGTGTGAAACCATTAAGAGTAAATGCCAGGCTCGGTGGCGCAGCCTGTAATCCTGCACCTTTGGGAGGCTGAGGTGAATGGATTGCCTGAGCCCGTGGATTCGAGACCCGCGTGGGCAACTTGGCGAGACCTCATCTCTACAATAAATCAAAAATTAGCCAGGTGTGGTAGCACGCGCCTGTAGTTCCGGCTACTTGGAAGGCTGAAGCAGGAGGATCGCCGGAGCCCAGCAGGTAGAGGCTGCAGTGGCCAGGAGCGGCCACTGCACTCCAAGTCTGGGCAACGGAGTGAAACTCCAACTCTGAAAAAAAAAAAAGAGTATTTTAGTTTATTTTAAGGGTACTTTAATTAGTGTTAGGGAGTTTTAAGGATATGTTTAAATTGTATTTAAAATTTTGTGAGATTGGTTTTTGCTTGATGAAATAATTCAATTGTGAGCTTTAGCAAACTTGTGTGTCTCTAATATCTTTTTCAGATATCTGGCATATTGACAGTTTTATATTCTTTCAATCATTAATTAATATTCAGAATTGTCTCTAGGTTTAGGAATGTATGAAACACCCCTCTTCCTAGCTCATGAAGAAGAGTCAGGTGGCCGCAGTGTTCCCACTACTCCTCTACAAGTAGCAGCCCCAGGTAGGCATCAAAGGCAGATTAGTAGATTTTGCGTTTTATTGATGAAATGGAAACTTATGAAGCATATTCTGGATAAAAATTTGATAAACCACAAAGTAGAAGTTTGATTTCTTATCTTTTCTTTTTAAAGTGACTGTATTTACTGAGAGTACCACCTCTGATGCTTCAGAGCATGCTTCTCAGTCTGTTCCAATGGTGACGACATCCACTGGCACTTTATCTACAACAAATGAAACAGCAGCAGGTGATGATGGAGATGAAGTATTTGTGGAGGCAGAATCTGAAGGGTAAAGGATTATTTTGTAGTTTTTTTCTTGCTTTAGTTTCATGAGACTTACATTTGTTTTACTTTAGCTGAGAAACAATCTGTTGCTCTATTTTTAATGGCATCTTACCAAAAAAACAATTGTCCTATATATTTTGGAAGACTATTTTGCATATGGTACTATAAAATTATTTGTCTTTTATAATAATTTCTAAAAACCATTTTCTCCTTGAAAATTACATGATAGTCTAGATCAAAGTATTTCTTTGAAAGTACTGCTACCCCTCCATTCACATAGCTGCTTAAACTTAACCTTAAGAAAAAAGTCTTTCTGTGAAAATTAGGAAGTGACTCACTTTCCATTTAGTAGTGGTCCATCAAGTAATCCTCACTCTTTATTTATGTGCATTTTGACTTTGGTGCCTTAAATACTGGCTTTGTAAAAATAAGAGATTTTCTAGTAGTTTTCAAGGCATAACTACATTTTTAGCACACCAGTGACAAAGAAAGCTTAACGAAAGAAGTATTTCATGACAAGTCCTTTGGATTTTTTTTATAAGCCAAAGGAAATGGAGTAATTTAATGGAAAGAACCATTGGACAGTGATCTTAGAGAAGCTGTTTAATTTTCAAGGTGAAACCTAATTTTTTATAAAATGGAAAAGACTATTTTATGGTCAGAAGCATAGCTAGAGAGGAAGAACCCAGATTTCTTTTTTTTTTTTTTTTTTTTGAGTTGGAGTCTCACTGTCACCCAGACTGGAGTGCAGTGGCCGCTCCCAGCCACCGCAGCCTCGACCTGCTGGGCTCCAGTGATCCTTCTGCCTCAGCCTTCCAAGTAGCTGGAACTACAGGCGCGCGCTACCACGCCCAGCTAATTTTTTTGATTTATTGTGGAGATGAGGTCTCACCAAGTTGCCCAGGCGGGTCTCGAACCTGCGGGCTCAGGCAATCCACTCACCTCAGCCTCCCAAAGGCGCGGGATTACAGGCTGAGCCACCGAGCCCGGCTAGAACCCAGATTTCTTAGGTATAACTCAAAGACTATGTAGCAACATTTTATTATAGGCCAACTATAGAATCTGAGGGGAAAAGCAGGTCTGCTATTATCCTTTAATACAATGTTACTTAATTTGAGGAGCTTACAGATCCTACTGAGAATATGAGCTGCCATTAGTTTCATACCCTGTATGCAGGTCACTTTACATATGTCATTTCTAACCTACACAATATCCCAATAAAGTATTTTCTCCACTATACAAATAAGAAAACTCAGGTTTAGAGCATGTTAAAATAGCTTGCTTTAGGCTACACTATGTGTAAGCAGCTCAGACTGGATTTGAAACCCTGGCTTCTCAACTTTAGCACACAATCCTGAGAGCTATCTCTCAGGTAAATCATTACTGGTAACTACTAAAGTTTGCAAACAATTTAAAAAACTGGATCAGATACATATTGTTCTTATACTATCTACTTCACATACCCATAGCCAATCTCCTCTGGGCTAGGGCCCATGGTGAGTTACTAGTATACTATAATACTGTGACTATCATAAACAGTTTTTGCATTCCGATTTCCTGAAAAGTTATTTTGGCATTTATCAAAATCTGGACAATATTTTTCCTGTGAGTGTCAAGAATGTGAACATACTTGTCAAAAGGAAACAAAAACTAAAATTGAAACATGTCCTAGTGAGGAAAAGATAACTTGAGCTCTTGTCTTCCCTGACCCTTTAAAAAATACCTGTGATTACCAGTATCAGAGTCTGTAATTTTTAGTTTAAGGAAGCTCTGGCTTATTTAAGTGATAAACTAGATCAAAACGAGTTTGGAAATAATTTTGGATACATTCTAGAATTGGTTTTGTATTTTCTAAAAAATTTTTGTTTTCCTTAGTATTAGTTCAGAAGCAGGCCTAGAAATAGACAGCCAGCAGGAAGAAGAACCTGTTCAGGCATCTGATGAGTCAGATCTCCCTTCCACCAGCCAGGATCCTCCTTCCAGCTCTTCTGTAGGTAAGCTGCTGCTCCTGACTACAATAGAGCTTTTATTCCCGCAGCTTGTTTGTGAAAACACTGCTTTATTTGTAAGAAATAGATAATCTTTGTTCCTCTATTCTAAAATGCTTTATTTAAAAGGGAAGTTTTATTTTATTATTAAGGGGAACTTAGTTGATATTGAAACCATTATTCTAAGAATATTCTGTCCTAATAAGCAAAAATATGGACAAAGTGGATCCATTCCAGAAGAATAGTTTACTCATATTTCCTCTGGACAAATAGTTGTCAACATATGTTCTATAGAGCTCTTGGGTCTTGTAGAGATGTTTCAGGGGTTGTAGGGGATGGGTGTCCTGGGAGAGAAGCTAAGAAGTAAAGTTAATTTTGAAAAAAAAATTGCGTATCTTTCCAATATTAAAAGTTATTTTTTAAAATAATAACAATTAGTGTTTATTGAGCACTTACTGTGTATCAGGCAATAGTCTGATTCCTTCACCTGTATTTACTTGTTTGACTCTTACAACTCAGTGTGGTAGGTACCCATCCCCGTTTTATAGATACAGAGACTGAGACACAGAAAGGGTGAATAATTTCTTCATGGCCAAATAACTAACAAGTAACAGACAAGCCAGGATATGAATTGATGAAATTTGGCTTCAGAGACTCCACTCTTAAACAATACACTGTACCAGCTTATCTCTCCATTTTTAAGGAGGAAATTACCTTTATTATTGAGGAAATAAAGTTCTCGGTAATTTATTCCGAATATTTTAATTTTGAACTGTCTACAGAGGTAATTCTTAAACTCTGCCATGGAAACTTCACATTTTATAGCAGACCTACTCAGTCATTTGTTGCTTTTTTCAATCACAATTTCAATTGCTTTTGCTGCCCCAAGATCTCTTCCCCTACCTCTGTTCCACTTTTCGTGACAGCCTGTCGGCCAACATCGTGACGTTCAAATCCCATATCCACCTTTTAATAACTGGTGACTTTAAATGTCTGCACATTTCATTATGAAATAATGAATATTCATAACTAATCTTGCAGTCAGGATTAAAAATAATATATGTAAATTATAGGATTCAATTTTTCATACTCAGGAAAGCTTAAAAAAATTGTGGTTATCATAAAATTACTGAAGTTTTGGACCCCCAATTATATTCTTATGTCCCATAAAAACTCTCTTTCCTCAACAGGAGAATTGGCATTTTTTTTTGTCTTACCAGAGCTTACATGAGAAAATATGATTGTTGTTCCCTTTGAATGTATAATATGAAATTAGGATGTCCTTAAATTTATTTGACAATATGAAATACTATATACCTCCCTATCTGAGCAGCTATTCATTTGGTCAACAAATACTTGACTGTGAACCAGGCAGTTTCATAGAAAGCATCACGTAGAAGGTGACATTTAAGTAAAAAGACTCAAAGGAAGAAAGGGATCAAAGTTGTACACTTATTTGAAGGAAGAGTTTTCTGGGTTGAGTGAAATAGCGTATGTGAGGTTTGAAGGCAGTGGTTACGTCTAATGTGTTCAGGGTCAAGGTGGGAGGTCTATATGGCCAGAGCACAGTGAGTGAGAACAGAGACTAGCAGGAAATATGTCAGGAGTGGGGTGAGGGCAGATCCTTGTAATTGCCTTGGCTTTCGAGAATATAGGATGGAAGACTTCAAGCAGAGTTGTGACATGCTCTGACCTAAAGGCTTAATAATATCAGTTTGACTGCTGTGTAAAGAAGAGATTGAAAATTAGTAGTGGACAGAATAGGGAGAAAGTTAGGAGACTATTGCAGTAATTCAAAGTAAAGATGGTGATGGCTTTAGGAAGGATGATCAAGGTAAGGTTATGAGAAGTGGCCGGATTTAGGATATATATTTAAGTTTGAGCTTGCTTCTCTACCCATGATTAGATTTAGGGTGTGTGAAAAAGAGAAGATGATATGACTCATGTTCTATTCTAATGGGCTGTTTGCTGAGGGATCTGATATTATTTTCCCTTGTATTTCCCATCAGCTAACACCATTTCTGATACATGGGGTAGTTACCAAGAAAATATTTATTAAGTTAGTTGAGTGAATGAAAAAGTCAAACTTTTTGTTTTTTGAATGTATTTTTTTCTACCATTTACCCTCTTTTTGGTTTTTTAAATGTCCTTCGTTGTTAAATATATACATACTGAAAGTAAATGAACAAGTCTTCATCTTATTCATGCATTCATTTAGTAACCATGTAGTAATTAGTAATTATCGTTGCTTTCCTTTTTTAAAACTTGCATTTATTGTATCTTAATGTTTTTCTTAGATACTAGCAGTAGTCAACCAAAGCCCTTCAGACGAGTAAGACTTCAGACAACATTGAGACAAGGTGTCCGAGGCCGTCAATTTAACAGACAGAGAGGTGAATTTCTGACATACTGATTTCAAGATTGAATGTGGATAGTAATAAATGGGACACGTTTTATAATCCTTAAGCTCCCGGTTTATTTTTTTAATGCTCCAAGGATTGATTAAATACTTAACATGTTGAACATGTAATGATGACTAATCCATAAGATTCTTGCAGGCAGATTTGTATACCATAGATGTATAATAAATATCTCTGCCTATTATCATATTGTTAAATATTTGCTGTACAGCAAAATGAAACTTGGTGACTTTGTTTTAGCTAGTAAAAAGAATGTAAAATTTTAATATTTCCATGTTTCCTAGTGTAAGTAATAGATTTCACTCATGCCATAAGAACATTAAGCTAATTGTAATCATTCCCATTGAAGAAGTGGAATATCTTATAGTTTTATATGTACAATGTCTAGACATTTTATATTGAAAACAATTTTTATTATGAACTAGGGTAAGTGAATACCCTACCTTTGAGCTATTTTAAAAGATGCAATCAATTTGATTCTTTTTTTTTCTCTTATAGGTGTGAGCCCTGCAATGGGAGGGAGAGGAGGAATAAATAGAGGAAATATTAATTAAATGGTCTGCAAACTAATAACTGTGAATAAGATTGTCAAATCTGTTTTAGTGTAATGATTGTCAAGTTTAAAAACATTTTTATATTTAAATTAGTATGCTCATCTCAACATTCTTTATTAATAAAATGTATTTCAGTGTCAAAATGTATCATTCTTTCTTCATCTTAATTAGTTGACTCCTCCTTTGCCCATCAGTCTAGGGACAGTTGTACCAGACTTTGGGTAGGGTCTGTCCAGAACGAGTGGTAATGGCTCTTGCTGTTCTACTTGGCACATCGATGCTATAGTATTGATCTAAATGGAAGAGAAATTACTTTTGTAATTAAAAAGAAAACACTCAAACGCAAAAATAATTCAGGTTGACTATAATGCCCAAAGACAGTGTTCATCATTTTAATATCAGAAATGTTTTATTACTTAATTTAAGCTTTCTAACAAAAACAATTGCCCTGACCTTTTGACATTTCAGAGGATTGACCTTTCAACATCTTTAGTAAAATTACATTCAACTCTCCCTTTTGAAGTAAGCATTTAAGAATAATCAAGCTATTCTAAAGAATAATTCCCTTGGATTTATCTTTTTTTAAAAAATACATCTGATGTCATTCATATGGAATCGTGGGCAGAATAACTTAGATTTCTGGGCTTTTCGAAGAAAAATGTCCAGAGTAATATAATATAATTAATAAAATTAATTTCTCAGGAATTCTTTCTGATCTTATAGACTGTGTAATGATGCAAATCAGGATAACTTTGTGACAAAGCATCCATTGAATGCCACAGATTATAAAAGTAAAATACTGTTTTCAGTTGTAGTTTTACTCAAGTAATTGGGTGTTTTTATCATAATCTCATGAATATTGGAGCAGAAGCAAATTTGTTTTTTTAATTGAAATTAAAGCAGGCCTGGCTTGGTGGCTCAGCCGGTAATCCCAGCACTTTGGGAGGCTGAGGTGAGAGGATTGCCTTAGCCCGTGGGTTCGAGACTAGTCCGGGCAACTTAGCAAGACCTCATCTCTACAATAAATCAAAAATTAGCTGGGTGTGGTAGCGTGAGCCTGTAGTTCTGGCTTCTTGGAAGGCTGGCTGAGGTAAAAGGATTGCTGGAGCTCAACAGGTCAATGCTGGGGTGGCCATGAGTGTACCACTGCACTCCAGCTGGAACAATGGAATGAGACTCCAACTCAAAAAAAAAAAAAAAAAGCCAAAATTGAAACTCTTCACTGCCTTTAGAATAAGTATTATTTTAACTTCTCAATGTTAGTGACCATTGCACAGTTGGTATTTTTGCTTTGATTATATTCGTATTGTCACAAGTGATATCACCTCTTGGAAAACTATTCATATTTTACTTACCCTTAGAAAAGGCATAGTAATCGTAGCCATCAGGTTTTCTGATGTTAGGAAGTGATATAGCTGAGGTAACCATACTTGGAAACCCTCTCCACAGTGTACTCACTTTAACTTCATTATGAAGGAAACCTGAAGGTGACATGTTTAATAAAAGACATCAATTAAAAGGCAATATAGTGTCTTGGAAAGAGCCATACAGACCTAGGCTTTAATCTGTTTATTTACTTAGTAGTTGTTACTTAGGTGAGTTGTATTTAACACTTTTGGTAAGAAGTACATGATAAATAGTATTTATTATAATTAACAAACGTGAATAAGCCGCTATCCTTACCCACAAAGAAACAAAGTACAGATACTTTGTTATTCACTAAGGCAAATTGATATGTTTTACATGAGTAAGATTAAATTATTAGGGCTAGTTGGTCAGTGTATTTAACAAGCATTACTCTATAAGAAACTGTATTATACTTTTTGTTTAAGAATTTTTAACACATTAAAAGTGTTACCTTTGTCTTGATAAACAACTCTGACAGGTGAATAGTGAATTCTGATGGTGTGTGTTTGAGCATGTCCTATAGCCCGTTCAAAGCGACGTCTCCTAACTTGTGTTGTCTCTCCATACACTGGATAATTTAAAGCAGGCCTTCTTCCAGTGCACTTACTGACAGGCTCCTGTTTATAAGTATACTGCTGAATGCTGCCACCTGTTATGTATTAGAAAGTCACATAGAATATGAGAATTGTAATCCCTTCAGAAAAGATGGACAAGAACTTTTACAATGTGGAGGAAGCGATCATTGTTTTTCATAAAATGTCTAAATATTAATTGCTATTAGTCAAAGTTATTATAAAAATAATTACTAAATCTTGAAGTACTTGTTGAATGAGTAAAAGCAACAGATTGCTTAGTTATAGATTTAATTGACAGTAAACGATGACAGTCTATCAGTGACCTGAAAATGCAGATGAATTGTTATTTGCATATCAAGAGATATAAATACTTCTTCCTGCCCTCAATATTGATTGTTTTAATGGAAAATATTTGGTTCCAGCCATTAAAGATATCTTTTGACAGTAAACCCAGTAGTAAATGAAAATACTGAGTACAAATCATTTCTTTAAAAAAAGTTTTATAATTTTGTCAATTATGTAACACATACCTCTCTTGAAAAAATACACAGATTCAGGCCTGTTTTTGTATTTAGTTATTGAAAGAGCCGCCACTATTTTCCCATGTAGTCCTCCAAACCCTTTTACAATTTGTTTGGGATACCCTGCATCTTTTATATCATTGGTGAAGCGCCAGTACTGAGAATCCTGATAATTAAAAGAAAAAATGATGTTAACAACTTTGGACAAAAGATTAGAAATTCATTTTTAGATTTACATAAGAACAGAAAATGTTAACTTAGTTAACTGTTTGAATATGCTGACCATTAATATTATCAATTTAAGTGTTAACTTGATTAAATTTTGATGATAAACTAGTTCATTACAATGTGAGGACATTTCTGAATTGGAGGTTAAAGTGATTATTTGTCATAATACATAGTGCAATTACTATTTGATTTCTCTCACAAAGATATTTTTGTTACCTTAAAGAAGAAAGTTTTTCCTTCACAGTTGCATCTAGTAAAAACAGTATCAATGGGGGAAGGAATACCCCAAACTTCGGTAATTCTACGAGCTGGAGATGGTGGACGGAATGGATTTAGCATCCAGAAATAATGACCTAAAATTTAAAGGGAGACAACAGCCTATAAGCTGAATACTATTGAATAAAACTTACCACAAAAGAAACCAAAATGAAGAATTTTTAAGTAGTTATTTAAGGAAAAACATTATGTATTATATGACTGGACATTTAGTCAGGTACAAATTACCATGTCTGGACGTTTACTAGAGTAGCTATTTCTCAAGTCTGAAATTTAGCATAGCTTTTGATCAGTTTTCCAGTTTCTCTAGGAAAAGCCTTTTAGCTTTGTGACTTAAAGAAAATCACATCTCTCTGGATCTTAACTTCTTTATCTTTTAGAATCTTTATCAGTTAGAATGATACTAAAATCTCTTGCCTCTATTGTACAAGTTTGATTTGTTTTCAGATTTAATCTAAATATGTTTTAAGAAGACTGGACTAGCAGAGAGCACAGCAGAGAATTAACATGAAATAACTGCTATTCTGTTACTTTCCCAAATACTTGAACACCTCATAATTGAGATGTCACTTAAAAAAAAAAAAAGCAGGAAATGCAAATGCTGATGTCATTTCATTTTATATGAAATTAAAATTGTACTACCATTTAAATCCTAACAACAGGAGAAAAACCTCAGTAGTGTCAGTTCAGGCTCTTTGTTTTGTTACTTTGTCTATTTTTTGTTCATCTGGGATTTTGGTTATTACTCTCAGATTCTCATGTGTGAGATAGGTTTATCAGCCAGGTTCCTCCAGAAGCTCAACCCAAACTGGCACTCTCTCATGGCTTTTGTTCTCATAAATGCCGTGAGGGGAAGAAACAGAAATGTGTACGTAACTCACCTCGGAATGCAACTAATGTTCCATTGCGCAAAGTAGTCAGTCCATCTACTGGCTTACCATTGCATAAGTTGGTCTCATCTAAATAAATTAAGAAAAAACAAATATACTACAACAGAATGAGAAAAGTATGTTCTTTTCAAGTCCTCTTACAGGGTTCCATTTCCTGTTTACCCTTTTCTGCAATCTTGAAGGGCACAGTTTGAGAGATGAATGAGAAGTGATATATTCTATTTTAATTCAAGGTGATACTGTTCCAAAGTATAAAAATAAATTATGAATTGGCATGAGCCAGGTTACCTTGATCTTCATGTAAACTAGACTTTTATTGGATATATGAACTTAAAGTGAAATTACATTTTTTAGTTCTGATTGCCCTTTGGGTTAGTCTGGAAAAGAAAATTATACTATAGATTTTGCAATGTTCAAGGTCAGGGTTCTGGATAATATATCTCAGTAGAGTGGTATTAATCAGGGCATTCTGGTTCAAGTAGATGCAAATTAGTATTACCAGTTTTTAAGGTGAAAATAACTGATTATTATTACCTGAAAGAATGGGGTTGATGCCAATGTCTTGATGCGCTGAGTAATCCATGCCTGGAATAACTATAGGAGGTAACACGGGCAGCCTGAGAATCATGGGAGGTTTTTCTCCTTCAGCACCATCTGCATCTTCATTCTTTGGATTTTCTTCCACTCTTCCTGAGTTTGGAGTTGGTTTAGGACTGGTGGTGGTTTGGAACATGGTTTCTGCAACAGAGGTAGGATTCAATTCAGGTACTGTTGTCATCTTTGAGGGAGTTGGCGTCGTCTTTGGTTTTCTCACTCTAGGTGTTGTCTTTGGCTTTCTGGTAGAAGGGGGCTTTTTGGGTGCTTTGGTTGGCTTTGGGGGTTTAGGAGTTGTCACTTTAGAATTAGTAGCTGTATCTTTTGGTTTTGCTGATTCCTCAGGTTTGTTCATAGTCTCTTCAGTTGTAGTAGTTGCTTTGGGTGCAAGAGTTGTTGCTTTAAGAGTAGTAATTTTTAGGGATGTGGTCTCTTGAGTTGTCGATGTCACTTGCGTGGTTATACTTGTTAATTTGGGTTCGGCCGTCTTCTCTTTTGTTGTAGTTGCTGTCTCTTTTGTTGTAATCTTAGGTGCAGCAGTCGTGATTTCAGGTGTGGTATGGATGTCTTTTGCTGTTGTCTTGTCTTTAGCTGTTGTAGTCATTTCAGGTTTAGTCACTTCAGGAGTCTTGGTTGTAGGGACAGCAGGTTCCTTGGGACTGTTTTCAAGAGCCTTTGGTGTGGGTTCTGCAGAAAACTCGGGAGTTGATTCAGCAGGGATCTTGGGAGTAGTGGGAGACAGCATGGTGGCAGTTGGAGTAGAGGCTTCCGAGGTGGTGGGAGCAGGTGTCTCCGAAGTAGTTGGACTAGGCTTCTTGGGGGTGGTAGGTGCGGGCTCCTCTGGCGTCATGGGAGTGGGTTCCTTGGGGATCCTGGGAGCCGGTTCTTTGGTGGTCGTTGGAGCAGGCTTCTTGGTTGTAGTGGGTGCAGGCTCCGAGGCGGTAGTGGGTGTCAGTTCTTTGGTGGAAGTGGGTTCAGGGGAAGTGGTGGGTGTGGGCTCCTTGGTGGTAGTAGGAGCCTGTGCCTTGGTGGTAGGTGCAGGCTCCTCGGGGGTGGTGGGTGCAGGCTCCTCAGGGGTGGTAGATGCTGGTTCCTTGGTTGTGGTGGGTGCAGGCTCCTTGGGGGCGGTAGGAGTTGGTTCCTTGGTTGTGGTGGGTGCAGGCTCCTTGGGGGTGGTAGGAGCTGGTTCCTTGGTTGTAGTGGGGGCAGGCTCCTTGGGTGTGGTGGGGGCAGGCTCCCTGGGGGTAGTGGGTTTAGGCTCCTCGGGGGTGGTAGGAACTGGTTCTTTGGCTGTGGTGTGGGTAGGCTCCTTGGGTGTGGTGGGGGCAGGCTCCCTCGGGGTGGTGGGTTTAGGCTCCTCGGGGGTGGTAGGAGCTGGTTCCTTGGCTGTAGTGGGGGCAGGCTCTCTGGGGGTTGTAGGAGTTGGTTCCTTGGTTGTAGGGGGTGCGGACTCCTTAGTGGTGGTTGGAGCAGGCTCCTTGGTTGTGGTGGTTGATGCTGGTTCCTTGGTTGTAGTGGGTGCAGGCTCCTTGGTGGTAGTTGGAGCAGGCTCCTTGGTAGTAGTTGGAGCAGGAGGTTTGGTTGTAGTTTCAGCTTTGGGTGTAGGTTTAGCAGGCACTTCAGATGTGGGTGCTAATTCTTTAGCAGCTGTTTTCTCTGCACTTCGGGTCTCTTTAGAAGTAGTCTTCTCTTTTTCACTAGTTGAGGTCTGGTTATTTGTTTTACTTGTCTCTTTGGTTGTAACTATTGTCTCTTTATTGGCTGTCAAAGCTGTCTCTTTAGGTGTATCAGAATTAGGTGGAAGGCTGGGTTTAGGATCTTTCGGTTTTGCTGTTGTAATCTTGGGAGATGTGGTAACTTTATTGCTTTGGGTGGTAGGAATGGCAGGAATTGGGGTGAGCTTGACATCACCATTGTCCAGTCCACTTCCAGCTTCATCTGTAACAGGTGGTTTGGGGGTAGGCTTCTTTTTAGGAGTTCGTTTCTTCTTGTTACCTTTTTCTAGAGAAAAATGTACATCTTGTTAAAATTAGAATAGTTTTTCCCCCTTTAATAGTGACATGAAGATTCCATCTTTGTCATTGACTAGCTATGTGTTTGGTCTAGGCAAATTGCTAAAATCTAATATGTCTATTAATTTATTGTAAAATGGTAAATAGCCTATCTTATCAGTCCATTTTAAGGGATTAATGAAAATAAGGGATGAAACATGCAAATTAACCCTTATACAACTAATAACATGGAAGTCGGTGGCAACTTTGAAATAACCAACGGATCAATGACACTAATTCGTCTCTTTCCATTAATGTTCTTTACCCTTCACTTTCTTCACTCTTACTCCTCAGTGCCCAGTGCCCCTTCCCTCCTCCTGGAAACCTAGTTCTGACATCTTCACCACACCCGTGATTTCAGAGGCCTCTACAGCTAGCTCTGAAGAAGCTGTCCCAGTCACTCCAAGGTCCTTGCTGAGCCCTGTTCCCATACATAGGGGTATTAGCTGCTCCCTTTCCCCTGCTATACATGACAGTCCCAGGAGATATAAGGAGGAGAATAGGATGCCATGGCAGCTAAAAGACACAATTTCACAAGGGTTTTCCATAGCAACTACTTCATATGTGAACTATAATGCCCAGGGAACACGTTACCCAGATGAATTCCATTTAGCAAACATGTATTACACTTTTATTGTGCGCAAAATTTTCTGGATGACTAAAAGATTAACCATCTGGTTGTTCGGCTAGAGAGAATGCTTCAGAAGAAGTCACAACAACCTAGAAAATAGAGTTCTTCAAAACTCTATTATCCAAATCCAGTATTTCCTGGAGAAAGAGGATATATGTTAGAACTTCAGGAAATAATAAAGAGCAGAATAAAGGGAATCTCTCTTCAGGCAATAGTATCCTACTCTGTAGCACATTCCTAGAGAAAAATCAGCCAGATATGATGCACAACTTACTAAGAAAAGAAAGAGTATCTGTAAAATGTAGATGATAATATTGCCTTTCCATAGAGGTTTATGAAAATATTGGACTTATATTTGTAAAACACTTAAAGCAGTATATAATTGTTAAGAAGGTAAAACAAAACTAGTGGAGGGAAAATGAAAACACAAGATAAAAGGGGGAAGAAAAAAACGATATCAGGTCAACAGGAATTGCAATAGAACACCATAAGTAATCATCTCTGGTACCATCCTGTGGTCCCAGTCGCTGCTACGGCATCTTCTTATCCTTCACTTTTAAGAGTGACTTCTTAACTGCTGGGCACTAATTTCCTGTAGAAAGTATTCATTTGGTACTTTCTAAGATAATGTTTATAAAGTTACATACCCCCCCCTTACTGAGATACCTTCATCCTACAAACACCCATTACTTTTAAATAATCATTGTTTACATGGCATTGATATAGTCTTTGATCTTTATCAATGCTCAAACCTTTGGGTTTCTTCTGTAATTCTTTATTAGCAGCTGAATTTTTGGAAGACTTGATTTTCCGAATAGTTGAAGAGGAAGAAGAGGAGGAGGAGGAGGAGGAGGACTCTTGATTTTCAGAAACAGAATGTTCTATAAATCAAATAAAAAGGTTTATCACACCAACTGTGATTTGAAACAAAAACTGCCAGTCCAAATACAGTAAGAAATGCTATTTACTGAACTCAAGTATCTGTGTTCTGCTTTTATCAGTAATATTATCAACTGCCCTTTTAATTTGTCAGTTACCAGCAAGGCACCTAAGCTTATCACAGATATTATTAGTGTAACTAGTATCTCAACTTTCCCATATCTGCCAAAACTTGTCACAGAATCTAATTATTCTGCAAAGAAAATCTGGGGGGGGGGTTTTGTTTGTTTACAATAAGATATATCCCGTCTGATTTTTTAACACAGACCCATGCTAGGTTTATTAAATAAGGAAAGACTATAAATAATTGAGGGTTTGTAGTTTGTCTTAAATTTTGATTTAAGAGCAAAGTCAAAAAACTTGAAATGTAATGAGCCTTTCATGACTCCTGACACTACCCTGTTCTCTCTCTATATAGATTATATGTAATTTGTAATTAAATAGTCACCTACAGGTTATTTCATCTAAGAAAGCTCCCTTTTAGTGCATCTGTCATCTTCCTACCTTCTGTTATTTCCTCTGATTCTACAACTTTCTTAGTCTTCTTCTTGTCTGGTGATTTGGGTGAACGTTTGGATGTTGATTTGATGGTTTGAGATGCTCCTGGAGGTGAACGTGCAGCCTTTGAAGATGGTGGTGTGGGATTATGCACTGAGGCCAAGCAAGACAGGTCAGTAAACATCCTGTTCATATTCATCAGCAACTCTTAACTGTGAAAAGCATGGATGCAACTAGCTTCAAAAGTAGATGCTGGTGAAAGCCATTAGCAGGCAGGCTAATGACTGATACTAATGACTGCGGACCAATTAATTCTGAGGATGCGTTGCTATAAAATAACGGTTCTCACATTGTCGTAAGTTATGACAAGGAGCAAAGTTTCAGGAACCAGAAAACCTGAATTCTAGTCCTAGGCCTGCAAGTCTTTGCTATTGTGCCCTTGGGCAAATAATCCTCTTGAACTTCAATTTCTTGTCTGCAAACTGAGATGTTTATTCAAGATGATTTCTGAAGGTATTTGCCTGCCCAAAAAGTATTTAATCCTATGAGCTTCATCCCTTGTATAGCCCTTCTGTGATTATAAAAGTAATACCACATGTGAGTGACAGACTAGTTACGTTGTTGAGATGAGGAATGTAATAATTACATTTTTCCTGTTTTCATATTCATTTAAATCAAATGATCCCAATTTATCTTTTAGTTATTTCTTTTAACTACAAAAGTTCTACAGAAATTGTCTTGTGAAAATGTCACACCTTCACATATACCTTTCCTGCAAATGTGGTGCCCTTCTCAAAGAGAAAACAACTGTTAATGATTTGTTTAAAATCTTGTATCCCTCTTCCCTCCCTCCCTTCCTCCCTTCCTCCCTTCCTTCCTCCCTTCCTTCTTTCCTTCCTTCCTTCCTTCCTTCCTTCCATTCTTTCATCTTTATTTTTGAGTCAGCGTCTCACTCTGTTGCCCAGCCTAGACTGAGTGCAGAGACACAGCTCACCACAGCCTCAAACTCCTGGGCTCAGGTGATCCTTCTGCCTCAGCCTCCCAAATAGCTATAATTACAGATGTGTGCCACCAAATCTGGCTAATTTTTTTTTTTTTTTTTTTTTTTTTGTAGAGACTCGCTATGTTGCCTAGGATGATCTAGAACTCCTGGGTTCTAGCATTCCTTCTGTCTCGGTCTAAGTGCTGGAATTACAGACGTGAGTCACTGTGCCTGGCTTCTGCCACCCATTTTCATGTCTAGGAGAGAAGATATGGAATTTTTTTTTTCATCATTAGGAACCAGAAGAAGAAGGACTTCTGAAGGATAAGGAAGCAGAGCAATAGGGACTCTCTGGGTACAGTAGGGTTGTGATAAGTCCTGCTCTCACCAACATCTCCTCAGAACTCTGTTGCTATAGTTGCCATGAACTGACCACTGGACCTCTCCTCCTTTCTCCTTCCACCCACTAAAAACACCAAGTATCTCAATTTGAGAAACAGTTCTGCCATGTATCATACTAGCGAGTGCTCTGGGGAAGAAACAGTTAACTTCTTGGACTCAGTTTTCTCACCCATGTTCAGAGGCTCTTGGATGGCTGTGATTTCTTCAGTTCTTGAAGTGTTATGATTTTTTAGATACTTGGATGCCTATACATAGTATCTATACTGAAACAACTAAGTGGTGAATTTCAAGATAGTTTAGTTGTTACTTTAAATAATAAAAAAGTGTCATTCTGGATGGTTCCTTTATTTTCAGTTGACTATCTTGTGAATTCTGTAAATAAAATTGTCTGGCATTGCCTTCATTGATTTTTTTTTAAACCAAGCTCTACCTAAGCTTCAGATAATCTGACCCAACATCTCATAGCATTAAATATTACTCTATTAAAATGTTTCCTCCATGCTTCATCACCCTCTGACCATCTTCACTCCCCCACCCATCGTCTGCTCAAAATAAAGTCTTAGGGTGGTTTGTTTTTGTTTTGTTTGTTTTGTTTTGTCTCAGAGCCAAAACAATTATCAGGGTAATGAGTAAATGTGTGTCACGCAGCATGGAGTCTTCTGGAAGCTGCAGGAATGCTGAGCTCTGTGAGTTTTTTATTATAAGGGTGTTGTCTTCGCTATTTTTGGAATAGTGTCCAATAAAAACATTGAGCAGTTAAGAAACATCCCACAACTCTGCTGATTAACAGTTTTCCAATCTGTTCCTCCACTGTTCTAAAGAAGCAGGAAGTGCAGCCTTGTTTAAATAAAATGATAAGATTGATTATGCAAGTAAGGCTTATTTTGACTTTTAGCTCCACAAATATTCTTGTTTTAGCAAAGTAGGATTTAAGAACAAGCACTTGGTAAAGGAATCTAGCACTTAAGAATATTTTTAAAATCTTTTTTTGAAATCTGGAGAATTTTGTTATACTCTCAGAGTACTCCTTCAAGACTCATAACCAGAGAAGATTTTAAAATAGGACTGTTTTTTTACTCTGTCATGCACAGAACATATAACTGACAGTTAACAACTTCTTAGTAGATTAGCCTATAAGTTTAATGGTTTAAACTATTTCATAAAATTACTTTTTCAGAGCAGCTGAAAGTATCCTTAAATATATACTCAGACCTTGAGGTCAAAATCACCCATAGCTCAAAGGACAGTTGACTTTGTAAAATCAGCAAGGGTAAGAAGACATCATCCAGTGGGATGATTACTGTTGATTTAACCTGAAATTGAGCCACATCTGAAGAAAAAAAGCATGTACGCTCTGCCCCTATCCTCTCTTACTCATCTGGCTCTCTCTTGTGCTCATCTAGCTATCTCTTGTGCTCTTGGAGCCTGACTGATCCAGGGGTGCTGCCGTTGGAAGGTGCTTTTCTTCCTTAATTCATCTCTGTGACACAAAATTATTATTAAATAGTGTATATGTTAGTAAATTGAGGTCTTAGATGAACTGCGTGTTAAACATTATTAGTGACCCCAAGGAAGGTGCAGGAATCTGGCTATTTTGGGAGCATTGATTGGTACTGGGATGCTTACCTTCTTCACAGAAGCTCTCATAATCGGGACAGCACTTGCCATACTCCTTACATTGGGAGTCACAGTCACACTCCCTCCCTCTGGCAAAAGACTCAAAGCAGCGGCCTTTACAGGAAAGCTCTACCCAGAGCAAAACAAAACAATATGGATTATTAATTATGAAACTGCACACATGCATTTGGTAGCCATTTCCCACCGTGTAACTGACTGGAGTTTCAAATACTTCTAAAGCTTGTATTTGAAATTTGGAGTACATCATCCAGTAAAAAATGTGTCCCAAATGGAGACAGCCCAAGTCAAGAAAGAAATATGGTAACTTAGGGCAACTCTTCTTGCCCTTCAAAGCTTCAGGAGACCACCCCAATGCTGCCTGTGTCATTTACATGTATGGACAATGGAAAACTGGGAAATGTCTAAAGGGTGAAATACAGTACACTTCATATGAAATCTCTCCAATCTCTCCTCTTCACACCACTGCTTTGTAATAGATTTATATTAATTGAATGTTCAAATCTCAGCAATATATTCCTAAGAGCTGGTTTAAAATAAATGGGTCACTATTCAGGCTCAAAAATAATTTTAAAATATAGAGAACTTCATGATGACAAACTGGGCAAGCTGTAGACTTGAAAGCTTTCACTCCTCACCATGGTCTCACATGGTGGGGACTATTTAAGAGAGGCCTACTCATTGAAAAAAAAAAAGCCATGGTTAAAGGTACAGTGACTTACCAAGGCCTATTTGAAATAATTACCTTCTCTAGTACATGAATTGTACAACAACATATTTGTCAGATTCATATGCAAATTCTAAAACAAATATAATGTTTAAACCATTGTAACTATAATTTTCATAAGTTGAATATGAAATGTTTCTGTGTTAATAATAAAATGGCCTAAACTATGTTCAAATGAAATACTACTCACAATCTAAAATTTAGACCTTCAAGTTTTAACTGAAACTCATCATCATACATTAGTGCTTTATCTTTAAAGTGCCTTTTTAAGGTAACTTAGAAACATGTTAATATGAGAAAGTTAAATAGTCGACAAGATTATTCTATGCTCATGGATTCTTGTGATGAAACCATTGAAAGGCTCCATCGCTAAGCAATTACATCTCAGATGGTTAGTAAGTAATTGCTCATTGTTCTTTACTTAATGACTACTGAGTCACAGTACCGTCTCTAAATAAAACAAAACATTTTACTTGGAACTAGTCAGTAACCTTGTACAAGTGACAGATTTCCAGGCTCCCTTCCCCACCCCACCCCCACCCACCCCCAGTAATCAAAAGCTTTGACGCCATCCTTAGGTGCAGTGCATGGCAACATTTATGCGAGTGAAGGAAAAAGCACATAAGCAAAGGAAGTGAAATAGTGGGAAAATGGCACTGCAAGGGGGTGCGAGGGGAGGCTCACAGAACAGTCTTGCTCGACCAGCTCTCAGGACTTACCCACAGTGCAGACTCTCTTGAAATCAGGGCAGCACTCCATGTAGAGTTGACAGTTATAATCACAGTTGCAGGTGGCATCTCTAGAATACCCTTCCCCACATCTCCCTGCACAGCTTGATAAATCTAAAATTATACAATACTAGCGTAAACATGGCCAAAGCACTGTATAGAAAGGGAGAGATCCAATGAGGGGGACAAGGCCGCTTGGTGAGGGAGAATTTTATGGATTGGGAAAATGTTGGCATGATGGTTAATGATATTTGGCTGATCTCTTATGTGATCGTGATTATATCACTTTTTCTTCACTAGACTGAGAAGATAAACACACTTTTGAAAGTCAGGCAAAGTAATGGCTTTGCATAAAGAGGGTGACATTTCCCAGGGAAAGGTGGCAGCTCCAGCTACTACAGATGTTGCAGCTATGATGATTACTAGTAGCCTTTTACTGAGCATCTCTGTGCCAGGTACTGAGTCATACATGATCTCTAATGCTTATGGAAATGTTTCCAGGAGAGGATTAGTAGCCTCTTTTTAGAGATAAGGAAGTTGAAACACAGAAATTGTCATAATTTGTTCAATGGCACACAGCTACTTAACAATTCTAGGATATTTGTATTATAGGTCAATTAATACCAATTATGTGTACTGGCCTCTTACTCTTATAGTGTCCTGACGTGGATAATAAATTTTATAGTCATCTTAAGTAAACAATCCATCCAGAATTTGAACTCTGATATATCACATTGCCTCGCATTTCTGATGATGATTTTAAAGCAAGCTGATCATGCCAGCACAGATTTTACTAGGCATTATTCTCCTTTATCTGTGGGGATAACTGGATTCTTTAAATGCTGGGGAAGCCAGATGCTTACAACCATCATTAAAGTGAGTACAAAATGGAGAACACCTGAATAGCATCTGGACATGAATATAAAGGCTGTGAACAGAGTTTTTCTGGGCAAAAGCCAAACAATAACAAAAGCATAATTATCCTCAAATATTTTTAAAAGATCATTTGGAAAACAACACTTTAAAAACCTCCCTGAAGCCGGGCTCGGTGGCTCAGCCTGTAATCCCGCGCCTTTGGGAGGCTGAGGTGAGTGGATTGCCTGAGCCCGCGGGTTCGAGACCCGCCTGGGCAAGCGAGACCTCATCTCTACAATAAATCAAAAAATCAGCCGGGCGT
>CAUYQG010251014.1:0-35608 GCA_963574415.1 Tarsius wallacei
ATATATTTTTTTTTTTTTTTTTTTGAGTTGGAGTCTCACTCCATCGCCCAGACTGGAATGCAGTGGCCGCTCCCGGCCACCGCAGCCTCGACCTGCTGGGTTCTGACGATCCTTCCACCTCAGACTTCCAAGTAGCTGGAACTACAGGCATGTGCTACCATGTCCAGCTAATTTTTTTATTTTATTTTATTGTAGAGATGAGGTCTCGCCAAGTTGCCCAGGTGGGTCTCGAACCCGCGGGCTCAGGCAATCCACTCACCTCAGCCTCCCAAAGCACTGGGATTACAGCCTGAGCCACCGAGTCCGGCTCAAGTTAAATTCTTAAAAATAAAGTATAAGTTGCAGTTTAATGAGATAAAATATGGGCTTTCATTTAGAAATGTCTGTACTCATTTAAATTATATATTTTATGCTTGATATTTATGCATTTAGAGATAGAACTTTGAAATCAATTCCCAGCCGGGTTCGGTGGCTCAGCCTGTAATCCTGCGCCTTGGGAGGCTGAGGTGAGTGGACTGCCTGAGCCCGTGGGTTCGAGACCCACCTGGGCAACTTGGTGAGACCTCATCTCTACTATAATCAAAAAAAAATTAGCTGTGCGTGGTATCACGCACCTGTAGTTCCAGCAACTTGGAAGGCTGAGGCGGAAGGATTGCCGGTCTGGGCGACAGAGTGAGACTCCAACTCAAAAAAAAAAAAGAAATCAATTCCCAAATATAAACATTTTGTTTTCCCTTCTACCTATTTTTTTGGAAGAGGTTAAATGGTCTAACTAAACAATAAGTAATCCCAGAAAAACCAGTCATCAGATCATAAACAGAAAATCATGTGGCACTTCTGTTAAAAAAAAAAAAAAATTCAAAATATTCTGAACCTGTCTTCAATTTCCCAGTTCATTCCTTAGGAAAGAACCATGCTAAACTGCTTCAGAAAGTTTCCTCAATAGGATATAATTCCAAAAATACAGTTAATATGTAACAGTTAATATAATAATATATAAACACTCGAGTTGTTCATTCTTCAATATATCGTTATGTTTTTAAATTTTTCTCTAAAATAGTTTACTCTAAAAACAAATCAAACTGCATAGTATATGAACTACCCTGACTTCATTATACAATTTCTATTTCTGAGGAAATTATATTTTATTTTATCTACTTATTAATACATATTAAGCAAGAATAATGCTGTGACAAGAAACATTTTTAAAAATTGTTATGTTTTATGGAAACAAAATGAGGAAGGTGGCAATATTTATACTAAATTTCCTTATATTCATCTTTCCAATGGAAACTACAAAAATAACCTGAACATCTTAGAGACAGAAAAGAATCTACTTTTTGACAAAATTTGCTTTCTGAAAAAAAAAAAGACTTTCCCAGAGTGCTAATTCCAAATATCAGCACTACAAGCTATACTTATTGAAAATTGCAAATAACTGAGTGCAACAGAATCCACACTGCCTAACTGAGGAATCACAAATAGGACATGGGAAGATTCCACGAAAAAGAAATAGTAAAAATAGAAACTCTTCCTACTATACATTCTGCTAACCCAGTTCTGCCAGTCACCTTCTTTTACGTAACACAGGCAGGTTAGGATTCCTTGGGCTATAGGCCTTTATCTATAATAGCATTTTCTGGTTCTGTGCTCTCATACTCCAGCAGTCCTAAGAATCAGGCAGACAAGTACTTTGCTATGCGCTTTATGTTTATGAAAGAGGTGGACAAGAAAGGTTTAGCTGTTTCTTCAGAATCACATAGCTCGTAAGTCCTGGAGTCAGGATTTGAATGTAAACAGCTGGATCCCTAGGCCTGAGCTCTTTCTACCCATATGGCTAAAACTTGGTGCCAGTCTGCATCGTGGGCACAATGAAAAGTCTCAGGGATCTAAAAACGGGCCTGTATTTGCATTCTAGCTTCATTATTTCTGGCATTTCTCTGGTGGAAGTTTCCTAACCCAGCCTGTTCATCTGTAAAATGAGATTAATATTATTCTCTCAATTTTTCAGGAGGCTCAAATGAGGCAATGCCTGAAAAACACTCTGGTAGGAAGTAGATGTTCAACAAATGATGTGAACACTCAACTACCACAGGCAACCTGTGGAACTTCCACAAGCCACGGCCAGTCCTTCAGGATGCATACTTTATATGTAGATACATTCTATCCTTTATGCAGCTCCAAAATCAGATATTCCAATTGACGGACTGGAGTCTCAAGTCACATATAACACTTCTAACATTATAACAGGGAACCTCTCTCCTCCACCTGTATTAGTAATTCCTACTGATGTGAAGCAGTAATTGCTAGTCATTTACTCTCACAGTTGCATGCCACATGAAGGTATTACTCAGATAATGCATACAAATAAGACTTGTCTTTAAGGGAGATTTCTTCTTCATTTAAATTTTTTTTTTTTTTTTTTTGAGTTGGAGTCTCACTCTGTTGCCCAGGCTAGAGTGCAGTGGCTGCTCCCGGCCACCGCAGCCTCGACCTGCTGGGCTCAGGTGATCCTTCCACCTCAGCCTTCCAAGTAGCTGGAACTACAGGTGTGCGCCACCACGCCCAGCTAATTTGTTGATTTATTGTAGAGATGAGGTCTCACCATGTTGCCCAGGCTGGTTTTGAACCTGGGGGCTCAGGCAATCCTTTTGCCTCTGCCTCCCAAAGTGCTGGAATTACAGGCATGAGCCACCAAGACTGGCTGAGATTTCTTCTTTAAAGAAAAGAGAATCTTGGAATAAAAGAGGGATAGATGGTTAGATACCCTGACTAATTTATTATTATTTTGCTCAATAAGTTTTTAAGAGCTAGGGGTTTTACTATGTTGCCCAGGCTAGAATGCAGTGGCGATTCACAGGTGCAATTATAGTACCTCAACTCAAGGGATCCTTCTGCCTCAGCCTAGCATCCTGAGTAGCTGAGACTAAAGGCATGTGCCACCAGACCCAGCCCTTGACTAACTTATTTTTCAAATGTTAGCTATAAATATGAAATTAATATAAGTAAGGAGTTTTAGTTAACTGCAAATAGATTTGTTCTCATTAAAGAAATTAGGCTGATCTCAAATTCTAAATACCACATAATAATCCTAAATCTATCATTATTAGTAAGCTAGAAAGCATCCAGAATATACAAGGTTGATTAGAGATGTCGGTAAAATCTATTGATGCCTCTAACACTCTATTAGTGAATTTTACTTTAGAATTTAAGAAGCAGTAACTTCCTCTAATTAATTAATATGGTTGTCAGATAAAACAATAAACAGAAATAAAAGGGTACTTGGCAACCAAACGAGTTTAAAAATTAAATAATTGACTCAGGTAGGTCCAAGCAGTTTTTCTAGAAAAGTTTCTCACTAAAATTTGCCCATCTTTAATCACACTTGAGTCTTGTATTCATTTTGTAAATGATGACTGGCCAGGTTTCTAAGTGTTCCAAAAGATCTCCTCATCCCATCAGTCTCCCAACTATTCTCCACCTTACCACTACTGACATTCTGGCCAAATAATTCTTTGTGATGAGGGGCTGTTCTGGGCATTGTGGAAAGTCTAGCAACATCCCTCGTCTCTCCCTGTTAGATGCCAGTAGCATGCAACCTTGGCTCCAAGTAACCAACCAAAAATGCCTCCAGATACTGCCCAATATGCAAAATTGCCCCCAGTTGAGAACCACTGGGCTCATTCCTGGGGTCTTTACCTCTACAAGACGCTTGTTAAAATACATATGCATTCCCTGGAATGATTAAATACTGATCTAATAGTAATAGTTAACACCTGAGGCCTGGTGCAGCAGGTCACACCTGTAATCCCAGCACTTTGGGAAGCTGAGGAGGGAGTACTGCTTGAACCCAGAAGTTCAAGACCGGCCTAGGGAACATAGAGAGAGCTCGTCTCTACAAAAAAAAAAAAAATTACAAAATTAGCCAGGCAAGGTGGTGCATGCCTGTAGTCCTAGCTACTGGGAAGGGTGGATCTTCAGCCCAGGAGTCCAAGGCTGTGGTGAGCTGTGATCATGCCACTGCACTAAAAATAAAATAAAACCTCCTCTGAAGTGTCATGGGCCCTTGCCCACATGGTGGGTGCTACAAACCCCACTTTATAGATGAGGAAGTTCAGGTTCAGAAAGATGAGGTAACTTCTATTCAATGCCAGAACTAAGATTTTAAATTGTTCTAACTATAAAGCTTTCTACATAGATCTTTTCATAAGGCCACAGACCTATGAAGAAAAAAGGCACAGTGGAGCAGTAGAGTTAGAAACATTTTTTAAAATCCTCAAAATTTGGAATCACCAAGGGTTTCACCGATTCTACCAGTGGTATCACCTTAGGTAAGAGCAGGTCACTTTCCTCCCTGAGCCTGCTATTCACCAATGGTATAAAAATACTCTCATCAATAGCACACAAGGGACATGTGAACAACAACCTACACATGTAATTATCATCAATTAAAAAAAAAAAAAAACTCAGCCGGGCTTGGTGGCTCAGCCTGTAATCCCGTGCCTTGGAAGGCTGAGGTGAGTGGATTGCCGCAGGTTCGAGACCCGCCTGGGCAACTTGGCGAGACCTCATCTCTACGATAAATCAAAAAATTAGCCGGGCATGGTAGCGCACGCCTGTAGTTCCAGCTACTTGGAAGGCTGAGGTGGAAGGATCTCTGGAGCTCAGCAGGTCGAGGCTGCAGTGGCCGGGAGTGGCCACTGCACTCCAGTCTGGGCGACAGAGTGAGACTCCAACTCCAAAAAAAAACCAAAAACAAACAAACTCATGGCTGGGTATCAGCACCCTAAAATCTCTACGTTCCAGGTTCACTTTATCTCCTTGGGTCTCTGCTCCAATGTCACCCCTTCTGGGACTTCCCAATCTGAATGAGCCCACATCTCACTTGCTGTCATTCTCTGGTCCCTTTATTTTTCAGTAGCCCTGGAGTGGGGCTGACTAACTTACTCCTAAGTGATGCCCGTGCTGCGTGTTGTTTCATAGCCAGGTGCTACACACCCAGAGTTCATTTGGGCAGGATATAACCAACTTTGCACTGAGACGGGAATCTGGGATGTAGAGGACTAAAGAGATGATGAATTGTTTGTTAATGAAAAGTGCATGCTATATCTCTCTGTATTGCTCTCCTTTCAGCTTCTACAACTAACAAGAAGCATAGAATACTTTATGGAATGAAGAATCTTAGTACCATACGATCTTATATTTATACAGCACCATTTTCATAATGCACTGATCATCTATGTATATTTTAGTCTTGTTTGGGTGGCAATATACTGAAGTGTTTAATACATATTTATTTATTTATTTATTTATTTATTGAGTTGGAGTCTCACTCTGTCGCCCAGACTGGAGTGCAGTGGCCGCTCCCGGCCACCGCAGCCTCGACCTGCTGGGCTTCGGCGATCCTTCCACCTCAGCCTTCTAAGTAGCTGGAACTACAGGCGCGCGCAATCATGCCCGGCTAATTTTTTTTTGTTTATTGTAGAGATGAGATCTCGCCAAGTTGCTCAGGCAGGTCTCGAACCCACGGGCTCAGGCAATTCACTCACCTCTGCCTCCCAAGGCGCGGGATTACAGGCTGAGCCACCGAGCCCGGCTTAATACATATTTAGCTTAAGTAATAAATACAACATACTAATAACTGATATATCAGATTTCAGTAGGTTATCAAAACCTTTTTCTACAATCATTCTGCTTCAATGTTACTTAATACTTAATGTAACACATACATAACTTCTGAATAGTTGGTTGATTATGCACAGTTGAAAATTATGAGCTTGAAAGCAAAATGGAGGAGGGAATACATTTCAAGTACAAGACTAGGCAGTTTCCAACTCAGTTTCAATCTGGATAAAAATGTATTTGGGACTAAAATCATGAGGAACATTGAGCATCATCCATTTCCAAATTATAAATTATGTTTATTTATGAGAGCCTCTGGCAACAGTAAAATGTTCAATTCATTTTTATTACAAAAGGCAATTTAAAATCAAATCAGTAAAGTAAAACTATCAAATTATCAAAAGATCTTTTTTTCCATCCCTAATTAAAATCGTGATGCTGAGCCGGGCTCGGTGGCTCAGCCTGTAATCCCGCGCCTTTGGGAGGCTGAGGTGAGTGGACTGCCTGAGCGCTCGGATTCGAGACCCACCTGGGCAACTTGGCGAGACCTCATCTCTACAATAAATCAAAAATTAGCCGGGAGTGGTAGCGCGCGCCTGTAGTTCCAGCTACTTGGAAGGCTGAGGCGGAAGGATCGCGGAGCCCAGCAGGTCGAGGCTGCGGTGGCCGGGAGCGGCCACTGCACTCCAGTCTGAACGACAGTGAGACTCCAACTCAAAAAAAAAACAAACAAAACAAATTGTGATGCTGTATCTATAAAAGAAAATATGATTAAAACTTAGATTCATTTATAAATTCCAGCTATTAACATGCTTCAGCTTATCTAATGGTTTCATAGATTGGCAGAAAGGAATATCAGAATTTTTAAGACATCCCATTTCCAAAGTATAAAGTAAGTTTATAATTCCTTTGTTCCACCCTATTAAAATACACTGAAGTGATAATCTTTTAAAGATAATTCATGGCCGGGCGCAGTGGCTCAAGCCTGTAATCCCAGCATTTTGGGAGGCCGAGGTGAGGGGATTGCCTGAGCCCACGGGTTTGAGAACAGCCTGGGCAACTTGTCAAGACCTCATCTCTACAATAAATAAATATATATTAAAAAATTAGCCGTGTGTGGTAACGTGCGCCTGTAGTTGTGGCTACTTGGAAGGCTGATGGGGAAGAATCGCCTGAGCCCAGCTGGTCGACACTGGTGGGGTAGCCATGAGCGTGCCGCTACACTCCAGCCTGGGCAACAGAGTGAGACTCCAACTCAAAGAAGAAAAAAAAAGATAATTCATATCACATGTTCACAATAACTACTCAACATCTTGAAAGTATTAATTTCTACCTTTCAGCAGACATTTCTAGAAATGCATTGTTATCTTGCCAAATGAAAATTTTAAGTTTCTCCAAAAAACAGTTCTTTGACTTATAGTTTATTATAAACTCAAACAACTGCTCCTGTCCAAATTTGAGAGCCACCTAGAAGACATGAATTTGCTATGCTTGAAACAGGAATTAGATATTCCTTGCACATTATGTGAACAAAGAATTCAAAAATACTACCTGTCCTGTGAAGCCCAATTTTTTAGGCACATTTATGAGAAATGTGCTTTTTCCAAACAAGTCAGATTCAGGGACTGGTTTGCTTCCTGCTGTGAGAGACTGTACTTTCCTTTCTCATCACAATCTTAATAGCTCTAAACACATTAATCTTATTTATTGCAGAGCAATGTCCCTACCATCTGCTCTTGCTAGTATTCCACCTGAAAGAGTATTTTATATATTCAGCCCCCAGTAATTTGCTCTGAATATTTTATCATAAAGAAAATACATGAGGGGAGGAAGGTGGTGAGGATAAACTTGATCTAAATAACTATTAATATATGACTTACAAACAAAATAACTGAGTTATGAAAGGCAACTCTACATATATTTTGGATTTCTGCTGTCAAATTCAGCAGCCAAAATTCCAACTGATATTTTGGGACTGAACATTTTTAACAAACAGTACTTTCAGTCCGTTCAAAATGTTTTTGTATTCTAGTTACAGATGGAGTATTGGTTCAGCTGAGTGAATGACTGAATATAATTGGGTAATCATTTCTTATTAAATTACAAAATACATGTTATTTAGTTTTGGTTTGGAAATCAGAAAAATAATTTCCATCATTTAATGTCATGGAATGCCTTGAAATTGCTTTGTAATTATATAACCAATTCTATAAAGTTTTACTTGCAAGTTGTATAAAACTTCAACTATGTAAATGAATTGACAATTTAAAACCAAAAGTTTTTCATTATAGTTCTTTTATACTACTTAATATTTAGCTGTAATACCTTATATTACAAATCAGTCATTTATAAGTATTGTTTTTTTCACAAATTAAGATATTTACCCATACTGAATTATAATAATTTGAAGTTTAAATTGTTTCAAGAGACAAAATGTTAATGTTCTTACTAGAATAAAATTATTAAGCAAAGCTCTTTCTCTCTTATCTTTTCCTAAATACTATCTTTTCTCCTTTTTTTTTTTTTTTTTGAGTTGGAGTCTCACTCTGTCACCCAGACTGGAGTGCGGTGGCATGCTCCTGGCCACCGCAGCCTTGACCTGCTGGGCTCCAGTGATCCTTCTGCCTCAGCCTTCCAAGTAGCCGGAACTACAGGTGCGCGCTACCACACTCGGCTAATTTTTTTGATTTATTGTAGAGATGAGGTCTCACCAAGTTGCCCAGGTGGGTCTCGAACCCGTGGGCTCAGGCAATCCACTCACCTCAGCCTCCCAAAGTGCAGGATTACAGGCTGAGCCACCCAGCCCGGCTTCTTTTCTCCTTTTTTATAGGACACTTACACTAGCATGATCAGCAAAAATACTATTATACTCTTCATTAATAGCCTCTTTCTCTCCTTAAATATTAATTTGTTTTAGAAGTCTAATAAAACCAAAGAGTAAACAAAATGAAAAATGGTAATGTTCTATTCATTCTACCAGGCCACTCTAGAAATATTCCCAAACCACATATTAATTTTGCCTTCATATACATTCCTATGATTCACCAGCAGTAACCCACAGAAACCCATTATTAGCTTACTATTATTATCAATCTTCCTAATGTACCTAATTCAGATTTTTAGGAGCTTTTAAGCATATGGCCATGGTAAACATGTTCATTAATATTAATCTCCTTGGATCCTTTTACAACTATTCTTACACAATAGTCTTTCCTTCCCTTTTAAAGACAAAACTGTCACATATTTTCATTGTTTTTTATACCATGTTCAACATACACAGGTTTTAAAAAAATATTTCTTCAAATAAATCCTGAAAACCTAAATGTAGTTATAAACTAATCTTTTATTTACTAAAGAGGCAACTTAAAAAATTAGAGTGGCCGGGTCCGGTGGCTCATGCCTATAATCCCAGCACTTTGGGAGGCTGAGGTGAGAGGACTGCCTGATCCCATGGGTTTGATTCAGCCTGGGCAACTTGGCAAGACCTCATCTCTACAATAAATCAAAAAATTAGCCAGGCATGGTGGCGTATGCCTATAGTCCCAGCTTCGTGGAAGGGTGAAGTGGCCATGAGCATGCCACTGCACTCCAGCCTGGGCGGTGAAGTGAGACACCAACTCAAAAAAAAAAAAAATTAGACTGCAATATCTCGAACTACCCTTGCAAATTTTCTAAACTAAACCTTTAGGAGATCAAATTACCCAGCGAGTGCAGTGGCTCACCCCTGTAATCCCAGCACTTTGGGAGGCAGAGGCAAGAGGACTGCCTGAGTCCGGGGGCTGGAAACCAGCCTGGGCAACTTGGCGAGACCTCATCTCTATAATAAAAAAAATTAGCCAGGGGTGGTGGCATGCACTCGTAGTTTCAGTGTCTTGGAAAACTGAGGTGGAAGGATTGCCTGAGCCCTGCAGGTTGAGACTGCGGTGGCAGTTTGGAAGGCTGAAGTGGCCATGAGCATGCCACTGCACTCCAGCCTGGGCGGTGGAGTGAGGCTCCAACTAAAAAATAAATTAAATAAATAAAAGATCAAATTACCAACATAAACACTCATAAAAAAATATGCAGCTTAACTATTCCAAATGTGACCAAGTATAGAAATGTGTTATCTTAGTGGACTTCATAAAGAAGAAATTACCATTTGACTTCTACAACCATCCCCCAAATCCAAAAGAGTAACATTCCTCAGTAATTTGCCTTACAAACAACCCAACCCATAAAATGCTAACAGTTTGAAGACGTTCACTGAAAGGCTACTTATAACAAAAGTGAAAAGCAGTATAAAATCAATTTTTATTTTTTGAGTTGGAGTCTCACTCTGTCGCCCAGACTGGAGTGCAGTGGCCGCTCCCGGCCACCGCAGCCTCAACCTGCTGGGCTCCGGTGATCCTTCCCAAGTAGCTGGAACTACGGGCGCGCGCTACCACACCCGGCTAATTTTTGATTTATTGTAGAGATGACCAAGTTGCCCAGGCGGGTCTTGAACTGCGGGTTCAGGCAATCCACTCACCTCAGCCTCCCAAGGCGCGGGATTACAGGCTGAGCCACCAAGCCCAGCTTAAAATCAATTTTTTTTTTTTTAGTTGGAGTCTTACTCTGTTGCCCTGGCTGGAGAGTAATGGCACAATCACGGCAACAACAGCCTCGATCTGCTGCCTCAGCCTTTCAAGTAGCTGGAACTATAGGTATGCATCACCATGTCCAGCTAATTTTTTTATTTATTGTAGAGACAAGGTCTGACCAAGTTGCCCAGGCTGGTCTTGAACCCCTGGGCTCAGGCAATTCTCTTGCCTCTTCCTTCCAAAGTGCTGGGACAAGATCAATTTTTAAAGTGTTTTCATGCATTTATGCAGTGCTATGATTCTTGTTCAGTTTTCTAATGTGCTTATGATTGAATAAAAGTTACATATTGGGTATATTAAAAGCAAACATTTTCCTAATTTTTTATTTCTATACCTTACCCATTTGTAATATAAAAACTTCAGGTCTTATCTCCTTCTGTTTTCTAATCTATACTAGGCACTTTGTTTTGAGCCACTAAGTTAAAAAATTGCAAGTCTTAGAAAAGCTCTTTCCAGTTTCACCACTAGACTGATCAAGGTCATGGGTTGTCTATTCATGGAGACCCACAATGATACCCATTTACAGTTCTCATTATCCTCCAAAAAGAAGGAACTCTCTTTCAAATGCTTGCACTTAGGCTTCCTTGTAGGAAGAGGCTAGTTTATGCACAAACATAAAATAGTTATACTGCTGATCTTGTCAGTTTTGCAAACTACTCTTTAATCTGAAAATGTCATTTCCAGACTTAAAAAGCTGCATTTATCCCAAAACTCAATTTAAAACTTTAGCTGCCATTTAAAACTTTTAATTTTCTGCTGGGCGTGGTGGCTTAAGCCCGTAATCTCAGCACTTTGGGAGGCTGAGGCGAAAGGACTGCCTGAGCTCAGGGGTTCAAGACCAGCCTGGGCAACTTAGTGAGACCACGTCTCTACAATAATTTGAAAATAAGGCATGCATGGTAGCATGCATCTGAAGTGTCAGTTATTCAGAAGGCTGAGGCGGAAGGATTGCCTGAGTCCAGCAGGTCGAGGCTGCAGTGGCTGTGAGCATGCCACCGCACTCCAGCCTGGACAACAGAGTGAGACTCCGACTCAAAACAAACAGACAAAAACTTTAAATTTTCTGATAATGCTTATAAAACAACACTCATCTAACGTAGAATAACAAATGAGAGAGTCAAAAGTTAAAATTGCCGGGCTCGGTGGCTCAGCCTGTAATCCCGCACTTTGGGAGGCCAAGGTGAGTGGATTGCCTGAACCCACGGGTTCGAGACTCGTCCGGGCAACTTGGCGAGACCCCCCATCTCTACAATAAATCAAAAATTAGCCAGGCGTGGTAGCGCGCACCTGTAGTTCCAGCTACTTGGAAGGCTGAGGCGGAAGGATCCACTGCACTCCAGTCTGGGCGACAGTGAGACTCCAACTCAAAAAAAAACAAAACAAAACTGTACTTGTAAATTTATTTTTTGGGCTGGGCGCGGTTGCTTAGAAGTTTAGGAGGCCAAGGTGAGTGGACTGCCTGAGCCGCGGGGTTTGAAACCAGCCTGGGCAAATTGGTTACATCTTGTCTCTACAATAAATCACAAAAACTAGCTGGGCGTGGTGGTGTGCGTCTGTAGTTTTGGCTACTTGGAAGGCTGAGGTGGAAGGATTGCCTAAGCCCAGCAGGTGGAGGCTACAGTGGTCGTGAGCATGCCTCTGCACTCCAGCCTGGGCAAGAGAGTGAAACTCCAACTCAAAAAATAAAAAAATTCATTTTTTGTCGTCGGGTGGAGTATGTTAATTCAGAGCTTTGTTCTTAATTCCTAAATTCTGTGCATATTCATTTGACCACATAAAACAATAATTTGGACTGCAATTGTTTTAGTAACAAAAATGTTATTTAAAACTCTTAACTGCCAATAGAAGCTGTGTGATTTTATGAGTTACTGAAGAAAAGATTTAATATATAAACACAAAGATTAGCCATCTTTTTCCTAGATTGGGAATGTAAACAGAAGTTCACCACAGTTGTCTGTTAGGAGTTATTTATTAATTGTTCCACAATAGTTCTAAAGTTCATAACAAACCAAAGTAGCAAAATAAGTCTGCACTGAAAGAATGACAAAATAAGAACGGAGTTTTCCAAAGATTTCCTTTTCCCTTTTAGTTAAGCTCTCCAGGACCACTGTCAGTACTGGAGAACATTTTATATTCCGTTTTCCTTCAAAATCTATTTCTTTACTTGTCCATACTAAGATAACCCTTAACCCGTGCCCATTTATTTTCTATAAACACAGGGAACACATTTTCTCCTTTGGAGTATAAGGTCCAAAACACTAAATTTTTCTCTAGCTATTTATCTACACTTCCCAAGAGACACCTATTTCAACATATTGCATGCATTACAAGGCTTATCTTGCACATTACATTTCAACCTAGTTAAGTCACACTCAGACCACATGAAGTATAGTCTGTTACAACTCAGAGTTATTACTCCTGGGTGAAAAGGTGTAGGTTTTCTTTCACTTTTGCCAATACTTAGGTGGGAAGCTACCCTGTGCAACTAAAGAAACACAGTAGTTGACTGTTATACTTTAACACATCTGTGTTGATGGAAAAATACTGAACTTCTGTCAAGTCTATCATCTATGTGGTAGTTATTAGTTATCAGATGAGAAAGTACAAAGAATTAGAAAATCTATTCAACTCATTATTTGAGCAGTTTATCATAAAACTCTATGGCTTTATAAAACTAAAAGTATTCCATAAATGCTAAGTAGTTAAATTGCAGATAAAAAATTTAAAAAGTACCCCTAATATTTGATTATTTTTAGTTTAGGCCTTAACTTTGTAGTTATTGGTACAGTAAAATTTCAGAAATTAGGCAGTCTCCTAAGGCAGAAAATCTTAACTTGGGGTCCATAGGTAAGAATTTTTTTGAGTTGGAGATCTTATAAATTTTTGTACATATATGTATCTGCTAATGTACCGGGTAGGGGGAACATTAATTCTATCAACTGTCTATGACCCCCCCAAAATGTTATGCAATACTTCCCTGTATGAGTGAATCAAATTTTCATCAAGAATTTAAATAGAATCTACTCGTTAGTCACACTCAAATACAGTTAATACTTTTTTAAAAAAGCAAAACAAGGAATTTTTTTTTTTTTTTTTAGTTGAGGCCTCACTGTTGCCCAGGCTGGAATGCAGTAGCACACTCACTACAGCCTTGACCTGCTGGGCTCATGTGATCCTTCTGCCGCAGTATTCTAAGTAGCTGGAACTATAGACGTGCACTACCACGCCCGGCTAGTTTTTTTTTATTGAGAGATGAGGTCTCGCCAAATTGTCCAGGCTGGTCTCGAACCCCTGAGGCAATCTTCTCGCCTCCAACTCCCAAAGTGCTGGGATTACAGGTGTGAGCCACTGCACCCGCTTCAGAAATAATTTTTAAAGTATGCCCCCTTTATAGTAATAATCTCTCTTAAAAACTGAACTCTTGCAGAGAATTTTAGATTTTTTTTTTTTATCAAGACAACAGAACTCCAAAATGCTGTCTTCGTGCTAATGTTTACTAATTTTTTTTAAAAATTGGAATCTCACTCATCACCTAGCATGGAGTGCAGTGGCACGCTCACAGCCACCGCAGCCTCGACCTGCTGGGTTTAGGCGATCCTTCTGCCTCAGCCTTCTAAGTAGCCGGAACTACAGACGCATGTCACCACGCCTGGCTAGATTTGTGATTTATTGTAGAGACAAGGTCTCACCAAGTTGCCCAGGCTGGTCTCGAACCCCTGGGCTCTGGCAATCCTCTTGCCTCAGCCTCTCAAAGTTCTAGGATTACAGGCTGAACCACTGCGCCCGTCCTAATGTTCACTTTAAATAATAAATTATTAAGGGCATAAAAAAATATAACAAGTAGAACACATTTTCCCTCAAAATCTACCAGGAACTCTCTATCATCTCATGGAGGATACAAGCAAACTGGCAAACCACCACAGACCTCGCAAACCACCACAGACCTCTTAAATACCAGGAGGGATCCCATAACAAAATATTCATGGAACATTACTGACATAACTTCATGCAACACGATGCATGAGGTTCATATCATAGCACTAACAAAAAAGCCTTGCACTGCATTTTAAAAATGAAATCCTATCATTACATATCACAGAAAACTCGAGCAAAAAACTCAGGAAATGACAGTCTTCAGATATGTGTTTTACTCTATAAGTAGAACTTTGAAGTTCAGAAGCTAACTTTTCTTTTAAGTTCTGTTTAACAAGAACCTACAAATTTAGAAAGTAAGGATTGCTTATGTTCTCACAAGGCCATATTGCTCAAACTGTCACCCAGTTCAGGCCTAAATGTTACTAACTGCAAAAAGCTACAAAAAGCCAGATAACAGGAATGAACAAAACTTCTGTCCCCTCATCTGATCTGTATAATACAGAAAACTAAATTGAGGCAGAAATATTCTTAATCGCTGTTTGCAATTTTTAAAAAACACTAAAATATATATATATTTTTTGAGTTGGAGTCTCATTCTGTCGTCCAGACTGGAGTGCAGTAGCAGGGTCCCGGCCACCACAGCCTCAACCTGCTGGGCTCCGGAGTTCCTTCCGCTTCAGCCTTCCAAGTAGCTGGAACCTACAGGCGTGTGCTACCATGCCCGGCTAATTTTTTTAAAATTTATTGTAGAGATGAGGTCTTGCTAAGTTGCCCAGGTGGGTCTTGAACCCGCGGGCTAGGGCAATCCACTCGCCTCAGCCTCCCAAAGTGCTAGGATTACAGGCTGAGCCACTGAGTCCGGCCTAAAACTTATTAAGTACAGGATGTTTTCCACATTTTTGTTCTCATTATCATATTACCTCACAAATAACTCATCAGCAATTGCTAATTTATGGTAGTCCTTATTCTGAATTTACAGTAGCATAACAGAAATCCAAACCATTGTTTCCTGCTTCATAACTAACATCTTATAAGTAAAAAACTTTAATTTAAAAATGATCATTTTCAGATACAGACATTCCACAGAAGAAGAAATGGCAGGTGGAAGGGTTAAAAAAAATTAATCTGCTAGGGCTAATCCAGAACAGAGCAATAAGTCATTTGTGCAGAGAAATCAAGGGTTGGGTTTCAATGCACAAATCAGTGAGATTCTGTTTAGCAATCTCATTCAAAAAGATGACCAAACCTAGGGAATAACCTTGGGGAAAAAGTACATTTCCTAATCATATGGACCCGCAAGTACAGATTATTTCTCTACAGAGAAATTCATGCTTACACCTATCTGAATCACTTATTCCAAACAGTACCAAAAATAGCAAAGCCTCAGAGACCTCTCTTACCCTTTACTCCTGATCTCTCAACATTTGTAGCTACTAAATCACAAAGCACAACTTTCTACAATTTGTTCTCCTTCATCCTTAAAAGTTAACACCATTTCTGCATCTTCAATATTTACATGGTTTACTCTTTTCTTCTAATATTTATACTCTCAACTTTTTTTTTCTACATTGACTTAACAACACTTTTTTGTCCTACTAAAAATGCTCAAGACCATTTTTATCTAAGCCACACTCTTATTTTATTACACCTTTTTGAGGCAAAAGATACCAAAAGATACTGGAATCTGATAAAGCCCTAATAATCTCTCTGGAGCAGTATTTAGAATGGCTAATCCAATTTCAATAAAACATATTCCAGTTTATATGGTGTATTTCTTTTCTTCCATATTGTGCACCTCAAATACAAAATGTCTAACCTATTTCCAAATAAAATAAACCTAGAATTGTAAAATACTTAAGTTAAAAATACAATAAAAATGCAAGCCCCTATATTGCAGGTTATACCACTGATGTGAATATTTTATGAACTGTTAATAGAAAAATCTGAAAAATGTGACTGGACATTAAGTGATATCTCCTTTCTTCAATTTTGTGATTAACAGGACTTTTATTGGTAGTAAACTAGAGCAAACAATCAGAATAATACATATGCAGTATTCAGTACACACAATAAAAGTAAAGAAATTCAAAACCTGTATAAAACAAAACACTGGAGGAAAATCATACAGCTTAAGAGATACAGTGGTAAAGGTCCTCTCCATCCTTTGATTACAGCTTGTACTCTGCACTCAATAGAACTTACCGCACTTACTGAAATAAGAAATACAGACGTTTTAGTACTGAGTGTATTTAAGAAGATTAAATACATTTTCTAAGAATCTTGCAATGACAAGTTGGTGACCCTTTAGCTGCTAAAGCTAAAGGGAGGAAAATGGGAAAAGGAAATTAACTAGTATTTTGTAACCATTTTTAATAATTTCTTATTTTCCAAACACTGCTTTTATAACAGAAGTGTTTTACACTTGCACAATATTAATTACTTTATTATACATGGAAGCCTGTGGTAGGCTGATTACACAATAAGACTGCAAACAACCAGTGGTACTTTTCTGACGTCAGAAGAGTACATAAGACTGAAACATCACCAAAAGTACATAAAAAACTCATCAGCATAAACATCAAAGTACATTAAAAAATATAATCAGGAAAAAAATACAATTGCTAAAAAGCGGTTTAGAGCAGAGCCACTGTCTATCAGTAGCTTCAAATGGCAATTAGCATTCATAGCAAGTTTTGATGACTTTACAAGACCCCTGTACAATACTGACTAATGCACCCTTTTAAAATGTACATTAAAGGCTGCAATTTCACAAAGAGGTTCTGATGTCATTACTATATATGCAGACACAGTCTCGTCTCTCACAGGAGCTATGTCACCAATTGAAATTACAACCTTATTAATATCTATCCAAGTACATGGGGTTTTTTATTATACATGGAAATCTGGAAGGGATTTGTTTAAAAAAAAAAAAAAAGGCAGGGGTTTGAGGATGTTTATCCTATTGTTTTGTATTTGGATGCCATAAGGCAAAACAAATAATGAATTACCCACTGGAATGTAAATGATTCTAAAATTGGAACTGTCAAGATAGAAAGAGGGAATAAGGAAGGCCCAAAACTCTAAGAGGACAGGTTAAGAACAAGAACAAAAAACATAAGTGTGGGTAATGTGAAATAGCATAGACAAAAGATTTTTAGGCCATATATAACAAACAATGCATATCCCAAATTTCAATGAATTATGTAATTCCAACTTGGGTTCTAACACTGGAACCAGCCAACAACTTGGGCTTCAACACTGTACTAGATGTCAATAGAATCACTTAATGAAATTACAGCCTTGTTACAGTTGGGATAAAGAGAGGGTGCTTTTTTTCCTCCTCCTTTTATTAAAGCTATCATTCCAGGCTTTGATCAAAGATCCAAGAATATTTGTTCTACCAGGCTGGAATGAATGTGGTTTGGAAGTTCAGAGTACACTTAAAAGCTGCAACAAAATATAGGTAGCCAACAATCTTAGAATTTTGGATCAGCCCAGATGGAGATAGCAATTTGAAATGTTTTCAATCCCTTACTTAAATGACGAAATGTATCTTATTAGCCCAAAAAGAGCAATTTGAAATGTTTTTCTCGATCCCTTACTTAAATGATGAAATGTATATCATACTACCTGTAAATTGGATATTCCATTACAGTGATAACGTACAGAATTCCCATGCGTTATTACACTTTCCTGAGAGTAAAGCAATTAGAATAACCTTAATCCTAGCACAAAGTTTTTTTTGTTTCTTTTTTTTTGTAGAGTTTTTTTTGTTTTTTTGTTTTTTTTGCATTTAAAACATTTGGGCTATTCCCTGACGACCTATACATGTAAATTTGATTGCTAAACATTGTCACTTTGAATGTCAAACTATTTTTAATCTATTGATTTTGATTAAAAATCATAATACAAACAGAGCTAAAATCACACTAACAAAATAAACTAAATATGAAAAGTTGCATTGAAAGGGCATTACATTATTCTTAATAGGATCGTGTAGAAACATTCCAATGGCAGTGTTCTCAAAATAAAACAAAATTACATTAAAAGACCCCCAGCCTGGTCACTTTTGGGACCTTACCTGTAACTCTGGCTGGTGGGTGTCTTTACTCTTGTACTACATGGCTCGCTTACATCAGACATCATATTTGTATACCCTGAGAAATCTGACACTGAAGTCCTTACTCTATGGTCCACTTCTCCGTTAGAGTTAGTGATAAAGGTCATTGGCACCCTGCTGCCCGACTTAAACTGAGAACCAAACGCTTGTGCAAAGTTCTCAATCTGGTACGTTGTTCTGGGCTCTATGTCTTTCTGAGGATCTATCTGGCTAGCTAACTCCTGAGATGGAATCTGAAAGCTTGTTGAGGACTCTAAGTTTTTCTGTTGTTCCTTCTGGCTAGTCAATTTCTGAGATGAAGACTGGAAGGCTGATGAAGTCTCTAAGTTCTTCTGAGAATCTATCAGATCATCCAGCTCCTGGGAAGGTGTCAACTGCTGATGTGTAGCATCCAAAGCAGATAAATAAAGACCTGGCTGAGATCCAAACAACATCCCAAAAGGAGGCTTTGGCAATGAAGATGGCAACACTGAGGTAACAGATTGGCCGAAACCACACTCCAAAGGAGATGTAGTGTATATTTGTTTTTCTGGAAATAAAGTGTGGTTGTGGAGAGGTGAAGACAAACTAACAAATTGGAAACCGTGTCCAAGAGTAAAACTTGCATTAGTGGATTTTTCAAAAGCCTGCTGGAGGTATTTGGAGTATTCTTGCAACATGCTTGCTTTATCATTTGAAGGTGTTTGGGTGCCTGGGCTCAAATTTCCTTCTTGAACCAATTCTGAGTGTTCTCCTGAGGTGTGTAAATCCACTCGTGGTTCTGTGATATTGAAAGGATCCTCTTTCTGGCTTTCTGATTTGTTGGAGTATTGATCCAAAATACTCTGTAAAACCTCATCAGGAATTCCAGACTTGTCATGACAAGACTTAATTTCAGCGTTTAGAGCTGAGGAATCAATAAGTGACAATGGCGCCTCATTGTCCAAAACACTGACACCTGCAGACTGAATGACAGATTGTTGGGAGACCATGTGTCCTACATTTATAGAAAAGGCACTGTTGCTGCTGGCAGTTGGTAAATATCTTCTTTTCTTTGAAAACTGCATGGCATCATCATAATTACTACTTATTTGACCTTGTTTGCCACTTGTACTTTGGAGAAGACTAATGGTCTCCACACTATTATTCGACACTATGCCAAGTGAGCCACTTGGTTTCCCAGACAAGGATTTCTGTCCAACTATGTCTGGTAATGGTGACACAAAATTAAGGTAGTTTTTATCTGTATTCTTTCTGCTTCCTTTCTTAAAGATCAATTTTGGCACCCTTTTCTGTAGGTCATCTATTCCAGTGCCAATTATGCCTCCACTGGAAGACACAGTAGGCATTTCTACAGAGTAACTCTGCATGTTTATATTATTTGAAATTTGTGATTCATTTGTTTTACCAGTCTTATGTTCCTTATTTTCAATAGCTAAGCTTTTTGACTTCGTTTTTCTTCTTGAAGAACTTGTATTTCCCTGAGACAACACAGCCAGATTACTCATATTGTTATGGTTTGATGACCCAGGTTCTGCACTAGTGGCTCCTTTAACGATGACTTCGCCACATGTGCGCCTGTGCTTCAACAATCTATCAGTCCTTGAAAAATACTGTTGGCAAGTGTCACACTTATATGGCTTTTCTCCACTATGCGTCCTCTTGTGTCTCTCCATATGGTACTTCTGAATAAACTTCATGCTGCACTGATCACATCCAAATGGCTTCTCTCTGCTATGAATTTTCTCATGTCTCTGCAGTAGGTATTTCTGAATGAAACCCATACTACACTGGCTGCACTGGAAAGGTCTTTCTCCTGTATGAATGAGGACATGTCTCCGCAGGTGATAGGAGCTTCTGAAAGCAGCACTACAGTGATCACAGATATGAGGTTTCTGACTTGGGGAGAGGATGGCACCTTCTCCATCTCCAACTAAAGAAGGTTTGGAAGATGCACTTGGCTTCCTCTTGGCTTTGATTCCCTGAGATTCTGGCTTTGGCCTCTTTGCCTTTTTGACATTAGTGTCCTGCTTTGGCTCCTCGTTGCCATGGTGGTCATCAGTCCTGCTACTGCTGCTGAGTAATACGTCACGGTGGTGCTGGGCTGGCTGCTGCTGGACATGCTGGTGGAGAATACTGAGGTCCTGGATGACGCCGTGGCTCCCCCCTTCCCCGCCTCCTAGGCCTGGAGATCTCTCTTCAGCCCCAGCGAACAGCCCCCCATAGTGGTGGTGGTGATGGTGGTGGTGGGACTGCTGCTCCTCCGGATCCGCGGGTTTCTCCTGTTTGATGCTAACCAAAGACTGCAAGAATCCCCAGGAGGTCCTCTGCGCGGGGAAGGCCGCGGCTGACGCCGCCGGCTCCTTCTTGAAAGTCATGTCCGGGGCTGGCGGAGGGGGGGGCTCAGCGGCCGGGGCTGCGGAGGTAGAGGAGGATAACACGCACTGCGGGGGAGGGGCGGCCGACCCCGCCGGCCGGGTGAAGCTGGTGACCGGGGGAAGCCGGTGGTTGAACATAACCATACCCGGGGGAAAGGTGGGTTCCATCTCTGCCCTCCTGCTGCCGCCGCCGCCGCCACTACCGCCGCCGCCGGAGCCGCTACCACCGCTACTGCCGGTACCACCGCCGCCACTCAGGAACCCACTGCCGATTTTCATGCCCCGGAGGAGGCCTGGCTGAGGAGAGGAGGAGGAAGCGGGAAGGGGGAGGAAAGGAGGTGGAACCGGGCCCCGGGCCGGGACCACCGCAGCGCTCAGGACCCCGCCGCGCCGCCGCCCAGACCGCAACGCGCCCAGCACTAATTCCCAGCCCAGCAGCCTCCGGCACCGGCACGCAAGGTCCTGTGACTCTTCCCCGGGGCTCGCCCTCTCTCCCCCAGGCCCGCCGGCAACACTTACGGGTCCCGCCGCCGCCGCAGCCGCCGTCGCCTCCAGTTAATAAAAATAACGCCGTCCTCTCCACAATGGAATTAAAAGCCTCCCCTGTACTGCGCAGGCGCGACGCAGTGTCTGCTGGGAACTCCTCGACCCGGCCAGAGGGGAGGTCTGTGGAGCCAGGGCGCCTGCGCCGCAGCTTCCGCCCGGCTCGCCTGTCAATCACTGGGGCTGTTGGGCGGAGACGGGAGGGGGCGGGGGGGGAAGTCCAAAGCAGGAGGGGAGGGGATTTGGAGCCCTACTGCAAAGGGGCTTCAGAGGCTGATAGGCGTGATTGGTGGGTTGCACTGAAGGAGAAGAAAGTGGTTGAGGGCTTCTGGGGAAAGACGCTCTGGAGGTGGAACTCAAGGGGCAGGAAGTTACCGAGAACCACGCTGCAGCCAGCGTGGCGTGGGAGATGCAGAGAAAGGGGCTGGAGGAGAAGGTTGGGGAAACTGAGGACGGAATGTTGGGGCCTGCTTCACCTGAGGTTTTGCAATCCAGGTATTGAAACAAAATACAGACCCAGAAATGGGTCCTGCAGGTCTCTGTCGATTCTGTCTTAAAAGCATTCAACTTCAAGTGCTCAACATTTATTAAAACAGATGACTTCTGTTATCCCTTTTAATTTGGAAACGCTAATAATGGGCGCCTATCCTTTGCATTTACAGGAGGAGCCTACTTTGAAACCGCAATAGCGGTACCGTTGGAAAAAAAAAAAAAAAGCTGTCTTACTGCCAACCTACCTGAAGGCTATTGGAAAAAGAAACCATGTGTAATCCAGGTGCAGCAGTCCTGTAAAACACGCCCACACACATACTTCATCATCATCAGATGTTATTTAAATGCCCACATACCTTCTCTGTCACATTACTTGTGAAAAATTGACCACCAGGCCCTTCTGAGAGCTCCTACTAGGATCCGCTCTTACCTCTCTTTTATAGAATGCCAAGATACTTATGAAAAATTAACGTTTTTCTCTCAAGGGAAAATTACGAAGTAAAATCTTTTAAGTTATTATCAACAAAATCAAACCAATATTCAGTGCCTAATAATGTACACAAGGCACTCAGTTTCTTATTAAGTACGCAGTAATCCAAAGCAGCCACTTTCTAACTAACAAAGGGTATTTAAAAATCAGAAATTTTTAATAAAAGAACTACAATAGTTTATTTGCATGGTATGTTTTCTCAGTGAACTTACCTGTACATCGCACGTTTCTAGCTAAATAACTTCTCATAAATAATAACTTCTTTGAGAACTTTCACAATCGAAACCATAAGGGATTGTTTACTAATCCTTATGGGCCTCTCTGAGCCTGCCTTAAAAACTTAAAAGAGTATATTGAGATAAGAAATCATTGTACTTTTCTAACCCTATGCAACTACATATAAGCATTCTACCGCTGAAACTGAAACTGTCTAGTTGTGATGTTGTTAAATATATATTTGGTCTTTGACCCGTTTCCTGGCATACAACTGCTAAAATCCTTGGAATCTCCAAAGTAATAAATGCCTTTTTGTATGCTAATGATTGACTGATGGCTGGCAGCCTCTGGTAGCTCTAGGTAGCTTCTGGTTGGGGGTTGGTCACCGGAAAGACCTGGCCGAGATTAGAGGTTGGGACTTTCAGTCCCACCCACCAACCTCCGGGGAGGAGAGAGGGACTGAAGGTTAAATTGATCACCAATGGCCAATGATTTAATCAATCATGCCTATGTAACGAAGCCTCCATAAAAACCCAGAAGGACAGGATTTGAAGAGCTTCCTGAAAACCAAACACGTGGGGGTTGTATGAGGGGAGAGGGCATAGAAGCCCCGCACGCCATCCCACCTACCTTACCCTGTACGTCTCTTCTTCTGGTGTTCATCTGTGTCCTTGATGGTGACCAGTAAACTTAAGTAAGTGTTTCCCTGAGTTCTGTAAGCCGCTGTAACAAATTAATCAAACCCACGGGGGGGGGGGGAGGGTTGTGGGAATCCTGATTTATAGCCGGTTAGTCAGAAGCACAGGTTAAAACAACCTGGGATTTGAGATTAGCATCTTAAGTGGGGGGCAGTTTTGCGGACTAAGCCCTTAACCTACCTGCTATCTCCAGGTAGATAGTGTCAGAATTGAGTTCGAGGACACTCAGCTGATGTCAACTCTAGACCTGATTGCTTGCTTGCTAGATGTGTGGGGAAATACCCCTACATGTTTGGTCATAAAAATCTTTTTTGTTGATTGTTGAATGGCAGTATAGGAGAAGCTGAGTTTTTTTTTTTTTCTTTTCTATAACAGCTAAGTGTTAAAGACTGCAAATTCAAAAACGTAAGGCAGTAGTAAAATATTAGTCAATGCCTATGAGAAATGAGGCTGTCCCTTTATTCAGGGTGTCAGTGTTTAATGGTAAGCTGGGATGCATATAAGCTGGTCCAAGCATGAAGGGCAGTAGGACACTCATATGAAAAGCCAACTTTGTTCCTCAGTTATCAAGATAAGAAACCTGTCATTTCTCTCATTCACTCTGTCAGCCTTGAGATACTCCAAGCAGACTTACCTCTGTATTGTACACCCCATATATCAGGAAGATGAAGAGACCCTGTAAAATAAAATGGAGGGGAAAAGCTGTTAACGCTAATCATTCCAGCAGTAGAAATACCTGAAATAAACTTTCCTGGGAACAGACAAAAGAAGACACACTTCATCAAGGTCAATTTATTTTCCTATTTTTCAACATTAGAAGGTGTACCTTGAGCATTTATATGATAACATACCAAGCACATCACTTATAGTGGATGTGCTATTCAGTCCTTTAGAAGTAGAAAATAAAAATACCATCCCAAGTACATAAATTATTAATTAGAAACATCAATAAACTAGTCTCTGAAAGCGAGCTGAATAACGAAAAAATTAAACTCAGGAAAATATTATCAAAGTAGTCATAGAAATAGCACTAAGCATCAGTATCTCTAGGGACTGTTTAGAAATTCTAGCAACTAGAATAAATATATTTGTTACAATCTTCAATGGGGTAAAAATTGAAAAAAGTTAAGTACCTAGCAGCTGAAAGGATAATCCTAAGGTAATAATAAGTATGAATAATTTTTAAAGTAATACTCAAAATACCAGTTCAAGTTAAAATAAAATGTTATCATCTGTTGTGAACTGCATAAATTTTTATTTTCCCAAAGAGCTGCTATTTATTAGTCTTTACCATTAGAAAATGCTTAATTAATTGGAAAATAGAAGTTAAACCTCACTCAAGTCTAAAATCTTAACTATTGAAAGAAAATAAACCGAAATGCTTTAAACTTTTAGGAGATAATAGGGAGCAAAAAAATGTAAATGTTTTCATCTTAGAGAAGTATTTATTCTCGTTAGGTACAGATAAACCAAATGTTAAATAAGGGTCTGGACTAAATCTGGAAGTTGTTCAAATGTTTAAGTAATGTGATATTTTTGAAAGGAATATTTTAATTGTTTTTTCTTAGATTTTACAGATAATGGAAACACTCCTAGAACAAAGAGATTATATAATATAAATGATTTTTGTTTTTATTAGTTTCTTTTTTGATGAACTTTATTTTTTAGGACAATTTACAGAAAAATGGAGATGATAGTACTGAGAGTTTGCATATATCTCATCCCCAGTTTTTTAAAATACATTTTACATTGGTACATTCATTGCAATGAATCTTATTAGTTTTCACTACTACTACCTACATAATTTCAGAAACTAACACTATTGCACTACATAGATTTATATTAATAAGAAAAATTAATGAAGCATTTTGAACATCTAAAATTTCCATTGTGGTTATAAACTTTAAAAAAAATCAAGTATAGCTGGACGCAGTGGCTCATGCCTGTAATCCCAGCACTTTGGGAGGCTGAGGTGAGAGTATTGCTTGAGTCCAGGGGTTTGAGGCCAGCCTGGGTAACTTGGTGAGACCTCGTTTCTACAGTAAATCAAAAAATTAGCTGGGCGTGGTGGCACGTGCCTGTAGTTCCAGCTATTTGGAAGACTGAGGCAGAAGTATTGCCTGAAGCCAGCAGGTTGAGGCTGTGGTAGCCGTTAGCATGCCACTGCACTCCAGTCTGGGCGACGGTGAGACTCCAATGCAAAAATAAAAATAAATCAAGTGTAGTCTGAGTTTTTTGTTTTTTGTTTGTTTTTACTGTATGCATGATGTCCTAAAATTCTATATCAACAACATTCAGTTCCATCATTCAAGTAGACTTGGTCAAGATCTACATAGTACAGAATAAATTCAAGCTGCTTAGATGGTATTCATTTTATAGGCTACTTGTTTGCCCCTATTCTAGATAATTCTAGATAGTTCATGAAAAGATATTTTTTATTTCATTTGTGTGAAAACTCTAAGATCAATAACAATTCTTCTTCCCTTTATAATTGCTAATTCTTTATTCCATGTTTTACTATTAGCTATAAAATTGTCACTCAAATTTTCATTCTGTTTATAAGATGGAAGTATTTTGCTTTGTGCAATAGATAAGTTCCTGAGTAAATAAAATATTCTGAACATTTAACAATATGCATTATGATTTCTATATAAGAAACCAAGTTGGTTATAATCATGCTTACAATTTATCTATTTTGTAAATTCCGTTTTCTTTAAAAGAAAGAAAAACAACAAAAATATTTACATTTTCTCCCTTGACTTGGTAAGCTGAAAATATGGAGTATGTTCTGTAAATATTTTTATTTACTGTGCTTTCATTTTTCCTGGAATGCATTTTAAATTTTATTATATTTAATTCCTTAAAGTAGTGTAAAATAATCAACAGCAAAAATCTTCCTTTTGAGAAAAGATTTAGACTTAAAAAGGATTTTAGATAAAGGCAGCTTCAATCTCAAAAGTTTTTTGTTTTTTTTCCCCCCTAGGAGTGCTGGTCTGAATGAAACAAATGTGTTTTTTTTTTATTTTCCTCAATAGATATACACCTAACTGCATGATATTCTCAAAAGGATGACTTCCAAAGGCCATGAAGAAGAAGTCTGAAAAGTTAAACCACTCCAAGGACTCTGGGCTTCTCCTTCTCTTAGGGGTGTCTACCTGATGCTACCACACCCGGTTGAAAGGTATAACATTAACAATAAAAGTGAATCAATTTAATTGTATGTTCCACACATGATGGACTTTTTTCTCCACTGATTTTACCAGCTACTGACAGTTGTGATAATTTGGATCTGATTTTACAGAACTTCATAATCCCTTCACTACTGGAAAAACATCCTGTTTTCTCTAAGGGAAGAATGAAAACAGAAACAACTAAATATAAAAAACTTAAAGCTATAACTATGAGCCACTTGTTAAAATTCTTGCTAAGAGAATACCTTTAAGAACAGCTGGAAGGAACCAACTGCCAGTCTTCAACTGGCACTGAGATTTCTAGAACTCCTTATAGCGACATTCTGTCCTACTAAAGAGTAAATACTGAAAGTATGCCACATTTCTGAAATGAGTGATTCTTCACGTCTATTAGGTAGTTTCTGCTATTCCATCCATAGACGTATCCATGCATAATATATCTGAAGTATTTTCTATAAAGGTACAAATTTCTCAAGGTTTTTGTCACAGTAAAAGTAACAGTAATTAGGCAGGAAGCATCTAAAGTGTAGCTGGATTCCTGTAGCATTTGTGTACTTTTTTGTGGGCATGGGCCAGGACTAGAGAAAGAACACCAGGATATTACATCTGATACTGTACTGTACAGGGGTTAAAAATAGAAACGTAAGGGAAAGAGAGAGAGCAAATTCATTTCATTCTCATTTAACTATAAAACATTAAAAACATTACACAGCTTTGTAAATATTTTCACTGTTACAGAAGTCTATTGAACAATCTGCTGATGGATTCAATGGCTGACAGCTAGTCTGTTATTTTTATATTGATCTGTATTTTTATAGTACACTTCATGATTGTTGCAAAATCAATCTTCTTTAAGTGGTAATATGTTTTTTTCTTGGCAATACAAAGAACTGGGAAGGTGTCACTGTACACAGTACATTGCCTCCTCAGGAATCAGAATAATATTTACAATGCTAATATCCTATAGCTCTCTCAAAGCACGTTCATTTACATAGTTCCATTTGTTTTTCACTGCAACACCGCAAAGTAGGCAACTTGAGTATTATTAGCTTTATTTTATATATGGAGAATTTGAGGCTTGTTCCAAGTGCCACAATGCTGACAAGTTGGCAGAGCCAAGGGTTAGTGTTTGACTCCTAATATAATGCTCTTTCACACACACTGACTTAAATAGACACTTTCATAACTCTTCAGTCACCAGCTTCAAGATAATGCAATTGGTGAGAGTTTTCAAAGTTCAGGTTTATTAAAAGCATATTGCAGTTGGATTAGCTCATAGGCCAGGGACTAAGTATCAAGTAATAGGGATTCAAATAACCCTAGCCTAGTCTTCCACCTAGCAAGTGCAACAGGAAGTATGCTTTGTAACAATGATTCTCAGTTGCTATGGGCTAGGTTCTATCTTTTGTACTTGCCTCACAGATTCTCATTCAAGGGTGTATACTCTCTAGTTGCTTGGAAACATATTTTTCCCTGTCACAAGGCTGCTAGGCAACCACATAATCAAAATCCTTATCATTATCCTCATTTACTGAACTTCTTTGAACGTGTGGTACTACACTGTGACTTTTATATATTTATAAATCATGCTTCAGTCTCCTTTCTAGAAATAATTCCTATTTGGGGGACAATATCCTATAGAAACAAAAGCATTCGTGTACAAGGAAATACATATATTTGAGATTGCTCATTGCAGCATTGTGTGCAATGGCAAAGAACTGGAAACAATCTGCCCTTCAACATGGGAATAGCTGAATAAATTGTAGAATCTTCATCCCTTAGGACATTAAGCAACTAAAAGAATGAATTAGAGCTATATTAGCCTGGATGGATATTCTTGCATAGTTAAATGAAAAAAGCAAGAGGAAAAGACATGTTATATGTTCTCAGTTTTGTAACACAAGTAACAAAGCTCTCTTCTGCCCCAAATATAACTGATTAAACAGGAGAAAGATGTGCAAGGATGCACACCAAACTATTGTCACTAGTTTCCTAGTGGGAAGGGTGAGAGGAAGAGGAAGTAAGTCAGAAACAAGCGAGACCAAAGCAAACTAGAAAAGCATGCTGATGCTATCAGCAGATGAAGTGGAATATAACATTCTGTGTATCATATTACTACAAACATAGTAAACAGAATCTGCACATAAATAAGGACCTAAATATAAGATAGACAAATGAAATATTGATTTGACTTGGGGGTAAGATGGTTTTTTTTCTAAATTCTTATTTTATTGCAAAGGCCACAATAAATTTGAACACAAACATGGGTTTATTTAAAGTGGATTTTTAGCTGGGCACGGTGGCTCACACCTGTAATCCCAATACTGTGGGAGGCAGAGACAAGAAGTTTGCCTGAAATTGGGGTTCAAGACCAGCCTGAGCAACATGGCAAGACCTCGTGTCTAAAGTAAATAAAAAATTAGCCGGGCATGGTGGCACAAGCCTGTAGTTCCAGCTACTTGGAAAGCTGAAGCAAAAGGGCCACCTGCCCAGCAGGTCGAGGCTGCAGTGGCGGGAGTGTGCCACTGCACTCCAGCCTAGGTGACAGAGTAAGACTCCAACTAAAAATAAAATAAAGTAAAATCATTAAGTGGGCTTTTAAAAAATTGATTTATGTTTGTTTTTATTTATTTCGTTGTTTTGAGATGGGGGTTTCTGTGTTGCCCAAGCTGAAGTGTAGCACCTAATCACAGGTGCAATGATAGCGCACTGCAGCTTTGAATTCTTGGGCTCAAGTGATCCTCCTGCCCCTCAGCCTCCCAGGTAGCTGGGACTACAGGTGCCTAGCTAAAAATGGATTTATTATGTACCATATACACTATTTTATGTAGTAACATATATAGTTATGAAATCCTTGATAGAATTATTTTCTTTTTCTCTGCTTCTGATTTCTTTTAGATTTTATTTCTAAGTATCTTATCATATAGATAGGTAGATAGATTCATATTTATGTATATATATAAATGAATTAGAAATATCTTATTTCTTACTATCCTGTTGTATATATAGAATAATATATAAAAACATATACACATATATATGTCTAGCACATATGTATAACTATATCTACATATACACATCACAGGGTAGTTAAAGATAAAATCTGAAAGATGTTGTAAGCCCAGAAAAAGAGATAGAATAATTCTACCAGCACTTTTACTGAGCTCCAGGAGGCCAAGACCAAAAAAGGGGATATGATGGATAAAATGGTTCCCGTTGTGTGATAATAAGATCTATTTTCACAATGGAGCAACTTACCCGAAAATATTTCTTCAGAGCAATACTGAGTGACAATAAGGAGACTGTCTGAAATGACAGTTTTGCAGAAGAATCCAAGAGGATCCAAAGAGGCAATTGAATTAAAAGTCAAAGATCTGGAGTCAAACAAGTCTGCATGTATTCCCTGCTCTACTACACTAACCCTGTGGCTTTGGGCAATTCACTTAACCTCTCTGAGTGTCATTTCCTTCATTCTGTAACAATAATAAGTGCACAGTGTTACTACAGTAAAGCAGGTAACATTTAGCATGGTACCTAGCACACGATGAAAATTCAGTAAGTGTTAGCTATTGTTTTTAAGTTCTTCAAAAGTTCATTTCTCCTATCTACTCCAAATAAAAACTGAACACATAAGAGTAATTCATAATCATTCTTAACATTATTCATATACATTTATTGAGTACTTACTAGATATCAGACACTGTGTAACTACAAGGTATTGCCATCAAGAAGTCTAGCAGAGGAGTAGGGTTATATTTTTTAAAATAAATGCGTATTCATTGTGATTAGTAGACTAAAAGACGCGTATACATGGTTTGTACAGTAGAGCAAAGACTCAGGGTTGCCAGGGGAAGGGAAATTTGTGGAAAGGGAGTTAAAATCCATATAGCGATTGCCTCTTTTGTGTGAGGCATTTGATTTGCTACTTTTCTGAAGATCTGATTCTTGAAGGAGTAGGAGAGTGATCAGGGAGACTGCTGGGAAAGAGCATTCAGGAGAGAATCTGAAAACCACAGTGTTTCAAGATCACCAACGATGCTATAGTTAACTGCAATGAGTTTAGAATTGCTAGAACAAGTGGTGTTCAAGGAAGAGAGAGGAAAGGGAGAAAGGAACAGATCGTGAAAGGCCTTGCATATCATGTCTAGGAGTTCCACTATTCTTCTCTAAGAGGAGTGAATCGTTAAGGAATTTAAAGGGAAAAGTGATGTAATTTGTTTTTTGTTGTTTTGTTTTCTAAGTAACTCTAGTAGCAATGAAGAAGGCAGATTGAAATGGCACAGATTGGAAGCAGGACAGGCAGGTAGCGAGCTATAGTCACAGGAAGAGAAACAACTGAGGAAATGGTTGTGAGAATGCAGAGGTATTTGGGAGGCACAAGGTGTTTGTTTAAGTTGGACATGGATGCTGATGGGACAGGGAGAGAAAAGGAAAGCTGAGTTCCAGGTATTTTCAGGTGTTTTCAGGTTCTGGTTACGGTTTCCTAATGTAGAGAATTAAACAGAATAAATGCATGTTTCTTGAGGAAAATGAGATATTTATTTTACGTATGTTGAGTGTGAGTGTGGTCCAGTGAACAATTAGGCACAGAATTTTGAGCCTTGCAAAGCATATCTGGCATAGAGGTATGGATTTGGAACTCACAGAGAGTACAGGTGGAAATGAAGTCACAACTAGCAGGTGTCTAAAGTACATAAAGGCAATGGCCTTGAACAGAGTTCTCATTTCAGAGATGAGCAGAAAGAAAGGAACTAGTGGAGTCAGAGAAGTAAAGAGAGAGTGTTTTCATGGAAGCCAGTAGAAGAGAGATTTGAGGAGAGAAATTATTAACAACGAACATAGGTTAAGGCAAAGACCCTGCACCCAGACCGTGCAGGATCTAACTTTAGCTCTGCCATTTACTAGCTGTGTAAGCTTGGGAAAATTACTAAATTTCTCTGTTCTTCAGTTGTATCATTTATAAAATATACAATAATTGTATCTGCCTTGTAAGATTATGAGGGGAACTAAATGACTTAATGTGGCATAAGGTAATTGCTGAATGAGAGCTGATCAGTTGTTACAGTAAAGTCAGGTAAGAAAGGACATGAATGTGTCATTGGATTAGGGAGTTAATAATTCATTCAATTTACATTTGAATACCAACTATATGTCAGGCATTGAGGATACAGTTGTGAACAAAACACTGACCTTGACCTTCATGGAGCTTATGTTTTGGTGAATAGCATTCATTGAATATGTACTGTATGTACTGCTTTAATCACCTGACAAGCGTTACCTCACTCATACCTCACAGTTATCCTAGGATGTAGGTACTATCATTTTACAGATAAGAACAACCGGTAGTACAAAGGGATTAAGCAAAGTTGCCAAACTAGGAGGTGGCAGAAATGGGATCTGAACAGGCTCTGAAGAAGACTTTTTTTTTTTTTGAGTCAGAGTCTCACTCTGTCGCCCAGGCTGGAGTACAGTGGTACGCTCACGGCCACCGCAGCTTCGACCTGCTGGGCTCAGACGATCATTCCACCTCAGCCTTCCATGTAGCTGGAACCACAGGCGTGCACCACCATGCCCAGCTAATTTTTTGATTTATTGTAGAGACAAGGTCTCACCAAGTTGTCCAGGCTGGTCTCAAACCTGTGGACTCAGGCAATCATCTTGCCTCAGCCTCCCAAAGTGCTGAGATTACAGGCATGAGCCACTGCACCCAGTGACAGAAGACCTTCTTTTTTTTTTTTTGTGAGTCGGAGTCTCACTCTGTCGCCCAGACTGCGCTCCCAGCCACCGCAGCCTCGACCCACTGGGCTCCGGCGATCCTTCCGCCTCAGCCTTCCAAGTAGCTGGAACTACAGGCGCACACTACCACGCCTGGCTAATTTTTGATTTATTGTAGAGACGAGGTCTCGCCAAGTTGCCCAGGCAGGTCACGAACCCATGGGCTCAGGCAATCCACTCACCTCAGCCTCCCAAGGCGCAGGATTACAGGCTGAGCCACCGAGCCCGGCAAGACCTTCTTAATATGGTTTAGAAACCATATTGTCTCTAGGTGGCTGCTGGTGACCTTAACAGCAGTTTTAGAGGCATAGTGGGGCAATAGCCAGGCTGTAGTAAGCTGAGCATTCAGTGGGAGCTAGTTAGTCAAGACAGAAGTTGAAAGCACTTCCTCAGAGAACCGAAAAAACAAAGCCCAAGCATGTGGATTTGTGGTGATCTCAGTTTGTTTGAGGAATAGAGTAAGAAACATTAAAGGATTCAACGCAAAGCATGTTCTTTGGTCAAGTCTTTCTCAAATGTCTGTTTCCACACTTCTTTTGTAAGAGCTGGAGGGCAGTCATTCAAGATTAAGATCACTAGTAAATGCCCGAAGGATATATATGTGGTATTATTTATTGAAAAATGCTAAGTTTAATTAATTAATCATTATTTATTATTATTACTTTTTTAGTTGGAGTCTTACTCAGTTGCCCAGGCTGGAGTGCAGTAGCACACTCATGGCCACTGCAGCCTCAACCTGCTGGACTCAGGCCATCCTTCCACTTCAGCCTTCTGCGTGGAACTACAGGCACACGCCACCACACCCTGCTAATTTTTTGATTTATTGTTGAGATGAGGTTTTGCTAAGTTGCTCAGACAGGTCATGAACCTGTGGGCTCAGGCAGTCCTCTCACCTCAGCCTCCCAAAGTGCTGGAATTATAGGTGTGAGCCACCATGACCGGCCTAGATTATAGTTTAAATATTATATGAATCAAGACTGTCTTGTTTGCAAATGACAGAAACCCAACTCAAAGCAGTTGAAACAAAAGGGGGGGAGACTTAGTGAAAGGATATGAGGTAGCTATCAGAATTGAGTCAATAATTGAACAATTAAGTTTTGGAATGGCAAGAAGAGGACTGAACAAAGGATTCTATGTGTGCTTTTCTGCCATTCCTTCAGATCAGTTTTCTCTGGTGGGAGATGTAGTGCCCAGAAGGTTCAGGCTGTCCATTTTTTGGTTCCCATACAAGAGAAGAAATGGCTTTTCTTTCTCAACTCGGTTTATGTAGGTCACATGTCCATCAGTGGACCAATCACCGTGATCTAGGGAATGGGCTTTTGTGATTGACTCAGACTGGTTTACAAGCCTACCCCTTAACCAACCACGTTAGAAAAGCAAGGTCATTAAGAAGATGGCCACTTCCGTTTGGATTGCTTAGCAAGAGTCAGGACGAGGTAGGACAAAAATAGTCCCAGAGGAATTATCAGCTACCTCAATTAGTGTTTATTACAGAGCTCCTATCCTTAGGATTTACAACTTAGTGGGAGAGCAAAAATAAGTTTGTATAAGAAAGGAAGAAAGGCATACTAGGGTGGATTATAGTGTGCAGAAAATGCAAAGTTAAATGTTAAAGAATCCTTGGAGAACTGGCATTCTGAGTTTTAGAGGAGGAGAGACCGTGACCAATGAGAGAAGGTGTTATGCCTGAGAAATAAAGTTATTGTACAGAGAGACAGGGAGTGTGTGAAATAAAATCTATGTGGATGAAAATCCCTGATTAGGATCTTTGTAATTTTCATTAAGACCAAATTAGTTATTTACTCTGAAAAAATGACAGTTATTAAAAGAATTCTAAGGATTAAATCACCTTAGAAGCTAATAATGTAAAGATAAGTGGGAATAATTCAAAGGGAGTGTAGAAAATAAAAGCAGAGTGCCACATAAAGAAGATTTTGGAGGATCCCAAATGAGAGTTTACCGGAATGAAGGCAAGAGAAATCACCACTGAGAACAGAGGTGAATGAAAAGTCTGAATTTGCTCTTCAGGAAAAAAAATAAAACTTGATGAATTTGCCTGGATATAACAAACCAATGAAAAATGAAAGCCAAAGAAATGTGAATATTTTAAATTCAGGGGTAAGACAGTAAAGTGGGTATTTGAAACAATAACGTGGAAGATAGGGACATTAAGGTAGAGGTTCTGGAAATAGCTGAGCTAGACTGTTTTGAGGGAGAATAAAATGGATATGTAGAGAATAAAGAAATCAAGAGAATTGGTTCTCAACAAATTTAGTTTCAGAGAAATTAAAAAAGATAGCTCTTTAATGAAACAGATCTTGCAGAATAACTCACATTTTAGACATAAACATAAATTTGCACAGATGAATTTGAAAACATGGTGGCTGAGAAGCAGCTCATCCCACATGGCTGTGGGGTCAAGTACTTCCCCAGTAATGACCCCCTGGACAAGTGGCAGGCCTGCACTCATGAAGGCTGTCACTCTGCTGGCTCTTCATCCCCACAAATAAATCCTACTTCCTGTTAAAAAAAAAAGTGAATTTGACAGAAGTTTCCATCAGTGATATCCAGTTTTCTGTGTAACACAATTACCATTCCCATTGATGATTGCTTCTCTGATACTCTAGTTAATTCAGTCCTATTGTAATTTTAATGTTTCTTTGTTCAAGATACTGCTTTTGACAAACATAATGGAATTTTACAGAAAGTGATGTTTGGTGTCTGCATTAACCTAAAAGTAACAGAATGTCAGATGGGACAACCTCACATCTCTTTGTATCTTGCAACTCTTCTGCCATGTAGTCAAACAAGCAGCCTAAGTGCTTCCTGTTTTCGCTACCAGGACCTGTGCTCCTTGAGAACAACAGCTTCTCCTTATTTGCGTTTGTAATCCTAGTGCTTGGCACAGAGCAGGTATTTTCAAATGACTATTGCATGACAAATAAAGGCCATGTGAGTGACAAGGTGATTTACCTAGTTTGCATTGGGTTGATTTGTGACAAGCCTAAACTGGAATGCAGATACCCACAATACCATGCCCTCATCCTGCACCCTTTTCTGAGGATTTCTTTTAGGTCTCAGTACCAGGGAAAGCTTCCCTTCTGAGCTGACTTTAATTTTTATCATAGGGAAACTGTGAATCTTATAATTAATTTGCTTTGGTTGCTAGATGCTCAGAATCTTTTCTTCCTTAATTTTTTTTTTTTTGAGTTGAGGTCTCACTCTTGCCCAGACTAAAGTGCAGTGGCACGGTCAAGGCTAATTGCTGCCTTGACCTCCTGTACTCAGATGATCCTTCCATCTCAAGCCTCCTGAGTAGCTGGGACTACAGGTGTGTGCCACCTTGTCTGGCTAACTTTTTAATTTATTGTAGAGAGAGTATCTCACTCTGTTGCCCAGGCTGGTTGTGAACTCCTGGGTTCAAGCAATCCTGCCTTGGCCTCCCAGAGTGCTGAGATTACAGGTGTGAACCAGCCGGGCTCGGTGGCTCAGCCTGTAATCCCGCGCCTTTGGGAGGCTGAGGTGAGTGGATTGCCTGAGCCCGCGGGTTCGAGACCCGCCTGGGCAAGCAAGACCTCATCTCTACAATAAATCAAAAAATCAGCCGGG
>CAUYQG010251016.1:0-17684 GCA_963574415.1 Tarsius wallacei
CTTTAGACAGAAGCTGGGGTGGGCAGTAGTGCTCCTGGAAGCAGTGTGGACTCCCAACCTGCATCCTTTTCTAGAGCTTCAGGGTATGGGGAGAGAAAGGGGCCCCTTGCTCTTGACTTTGAGACAAATTTGCATCTTCATGTGCCTCTAGGCAGCTTGGGATGCCCTCAGCCCTGAGAGGGTTTTGGAGTAGCTTTACCCGTGAGCTTGCCTTTAGCAGGTGGCAAAACGGATTCCCTGACTTGTTTTGGGTTTAGAGATTATCCAGGACAGTTGTCAGTGAGCGACCCTGTTTGAAATATCTTCCTAGAACAGACTTGACTGTACCTGTCCCTGTGAGTGGACGAGTCACACGTGTGTGAGGTTTGGGGGTGCTGAGTTGCTTTGGGGAACTGTTGAGTCATGACACTAGGAGGTAGCAGGGCCATTCCCAGGGCCTGCACAGCCACTCAACCTCCCTGGGAGGCTCACCTAGCTGGAGGTCCAGGTAAGAGTTCCCTTGGTTCAAGCATGCCTGCCTTGTGTGTACCCTTCCCTGGCCCCCCGCCTCGATTAAATTAACATTGGGTTCCAAAGTCAATTGTAGAGGCGGGAAGGCTGTACTTTGTTTTCAGTGCAGTGCCTCACTGAGAAGGCCTGGCTACCTGAAACACTTGCTGCTGGGCCGCTGTTCGTCTGTCCCACTTGCCTACAAAAGTAGAGCTTTCAATGTCACTGATGTGATCAGCCTTCAGAAGGCATTAGATTCTTCCTACAGAGTCTCTGTGCTCAGGCCAGGGACTCCATGTGACTTGTGGATGTGATTTGTTTTGTTGGCACAGATTTGGATGAGTTGCCGCCATGTAAAAACCAGCCATTAAAAAATAAGCATTCAGACTTTTTTTAAACCAGAAGGCTTGGCATCCCTCCATAGCCTGCCCTCATCTCCCAAGCCCTGAGCGAGGGCAGAGGGCTTCCAATTAGTATTGCCATTGCTGGCTTCTTGTTCAGTAAAGAGGCCAGAGAGATATTTCTGGTGCCTGTATCTCCATCCAAAGATCCACCAGAGGGACATGTTCTCTATGGTCTCACCTCTTCCCAGGGCCTGGGCCCCATGCTTATGCAGTTGAGACCCTTGTGCCAGCTAACCTGCTTGATGACTGGCAAGTGGGTAGCTCCGCTGACTGCAGCTTTTCTGAGTAGACCAGGGTAGTCTCTGTCCCAATTCAGTGACCAGCCCTGCAGGGAGAAGGGAGTAGACAATGGAAAGAATACTCGAAATACAGAATCATTTTTGGTGCCTGGTGGTATGCTGTGCATGCTGATTTCATTGATGTGGAGTCACGTAGCTTATACCCCAGGAAGCAGTGCACTGATGGGTTAAATCACTTGTCCTGAGAGAGGCAGGGCAGCTCCAGCTTGGGGAACCCTAGCCTACCCCCTAGTTTTATCTTACTAACCCCTTAGCGCTGGCTTGAGTTGGCGCATAAAGAGGGGGCAAGGAAGGCAAAGGAAAGGTCGTCCTCCCCACTTCATTAGAGTGGAATACACTGATCCCCGAGTCCTCGGCACTGAAGGACATGTTTCAGTTAATTTGAAGCTATCGGGGATACTTTTTCTCTTTTTTTATTTTTTAAGGGAATGGATTTGAACATAGATTTTTTAATGAGGTTACTTTACTTGCTTAATAAAGAACAGAGAACAGGTCTTGTGTGGTGGCTTTTGCCTATAATCCGAGCACTTTGGTAGGCTGAGGCAGGAGGATCGCTTGAGGCCAGGAGTTAAAGACCAGCCTGGGCAACATTGCAAAAAAAAAAAAAGAAGAAGAAGAACAGAGAACATTGTATTTTATGATATAGATTTTTCAGAATGCAGGTAGAAACCAATTAATTTACTTTGAAAAAAAAAGTTTCCCCCAAAAGATAGCTGCTGTATCCCACAGTTTTGCCAGGTAGACAAGTGGCAGTATGGAAAAATTGAAGGAGCTTTGGAATCCAGCACATCTGGGTTTCACTTCTGGCTCAGCCATTGATTAGGCTGTGTTGCCAGAGGTCTAGTGAACTTTTAACAGCAGCTACTTGCTAAATTGTTTTTAGTAGAAAGAATATATACAAATTTTGGCCCTGGGCATATTGTTCTGGCAAATAGTTTGTAATAATAAATGTAGTTACTCTTTTTGAGAAATTGAAACTTGGTATGAGTGGGTATGAGTGGAGAGGAAAGAAAGAAAAAGAAAGAGAAATCCCTATTTGCGTTACAGTTAGGTTGGGGGTTGGGTTTCCTAGGCCTGGCTCCCTCCTGCCTCCATCAAACAGATCTTTCATCTGGGGAAACTCCTGAGTCATCACAGCCTTGGAAAAAGTTCTGGGGGGTGGGGGGGGGGAGGCAGACTGAGGACACCCATCCAGAGGAAGGTGGAGACCGCTTTGTGCAGACAAGGTGAAGGTCACTGTTGTTCCTGCCATGATGGTATTGTATTGCCAAGTGGCTCTTCACAGTAAGATGGAGAGGTGTCGAGATGCATTTTGATGAAGACATGCTGAGGGAAATAAAACAAGATATATTCATTGGATAAAAGCTTCTGCTTGGAGCCATGTGGCTGAGCAGCCTCCCATGGTGCTGTGTTCATCTGGTTTCTCATTTGGAAGGATTCCTGACAGCCAGGGGTTTGGCCAGGCAGTGACGATCCTCTTGGTACTGCTGTGCGTCTGTTTTTATTTGGTGACTTCTTCTAAACAGTGACAGTATTCTTTGCCTCGGTGCTAAAGAGTATGCTGATGAGATACAAAATGGGGAATCCAACTCACCACTGTGCTGTGGGGGGAGGGGACCTGCAGCCTGTGTCTCCATCAGGTTTAGTTGTGACACACATGTGAATGGATTGACAATGAACTTATTCCTTAAAAGTAAAGTTAGATGCAGCTTGCTAAAAATCATTGAAAACTGGCTTAGATTCTCAAGAACTGTGAGCTTTATAGGAATCACTTGACGTGGGATGTCCAGAAAATATAGAAAGGGGTAAAGAGGGGGAAAAAAACCCGATCTGTTCCTGTAGCTCTTTAAATTCTCTCTCTTCTAGCCCATATCCTACTGCACTGTAGTTACTTGTTTTATGTCTGTCACCCCAAACTGGGCTTCAAGCCACTTGAGGCCACAGACATAGACATGTCTCATCGTTCTTTAGTCTGCTCCCGGCTTAGTGTCACCCGCGGCTCAGAGTAGTTGGAGCTGGCAGGGTTTTTTCTCTCCTTGATCAGAGCAGAGGGCACAGGCTTTGAAGTCAGTCAGGCCTTGATGCAAATGTTCACTCACTTTTTGTATTAGTTTTCTGTTGCTGCATAGCAAATTTAGCTTACTGGGGGACCAAAAAACCCCGGGATTTATTTGTTAAAAATTGTGTAATTATTCTTATATGTTTAAACTTCAGTCACCTTCAAAGTACTCTCCGTCTGCTGCAATATGCTTATTGAGATGCTTTTTCCACTGCTTAAAACAGTTTTTGAAGTTGTCAATTTTGATGCCTTTTAGTGCTTCTGTTTTTTGTTTCACCTCTTCCATGTGGGCAAAATGTTTCCCTTGAGGACTTTTTTCATCCAGGGAAACAAAGTTGCTTAGGGTGAGATCAGGTAAATAGGGAGAGTGGGGCACAGGGATCATGTTTTTGGTTAAAAACTGCAGAACGCTTAGCATGGTGTAGGTAGGTGCACTCCTAAATTGCCCATCATGAAATGGGCAAACACACGGAAAGAATCTCCAAAAAAAAATTCACTGACGCAGAATACAGCCTCTCACAACAACAATAGCTGGTACACTGATGCCAATAGCTTCCTAGAAAGCTTACCTAGCGGGAGACACCTGTATTATAATTTTTTTCTATACATGCCTACATTAGGCACAATAAGAGATTAACAATAATAAAAAAGAACAATTATAACATCCTGTAATAAAAATTATGTGAACGTGGTCTTTATCATACTGTACTGTGCTCACGCGTCATCCTGTGAGAATGTGACATGATAAGATGCCTACGTAAGGAGACACTGTGACAGTTGATCTGATAACTGAGAAGGCTGCTGAGTGACTAACAAGCAGGGTGTGGAGACAGTGGAGATTCACTGGACAAAGGGGTGATTCACGTCCTGGGTGGGACTGAGCTGGATGGCCTGAGATTTCTTCATGCTGCTCAGACCGGCACATTATTTAAAACTGTAAATTGTTTGTTTCTGCAATTTTCCACTTAATATTTTCAGACCACGGTTGATCGTGGGTAACTGAGACTGCAGAGTGAAACCGTGGACGTGACCAGGGGGACTACTGTCATGTAACATAACCGGGAGTAACTCTGGGGTACAAATGTCCCTGGGCCACCTTAAAATTCTGCCTGCCACTCTCCCCCTCATGTCCAGTGACCTTCGACAGGTGACATAACCCTTTCTGAACCCCTTAGGTGCCAAGTGGATCCAGTGGGAGGTTTTGACAGTTAAATAAGGTGAGGCGGTGAGTGCCTCTGCAGTGTGTGGAGAGGGTTATTCTTTTTATCTCTCCCTTGTTAAGCCAATTGGATTTGAAATTTTTGTCTGGTTCAGATACAACAAAATACTAAAGGGCCATCTTTGCAGTACTTGTCACTAAATTTGTCATGATTCATAATTTCTCTGTGCAGAGGAATAAGGAGAAACAAGAGGGGCAGCTTGCCTTCATCAGAGCCTTTCTGGTCCCCCCGTCCCCCAGCCCCCACCAGAGTCTGCTTCAGCTGCTGTCTCTAGGAGTGTGGTGGGTGGGGGCCGGAGCGCTCTGCCTGTGTCCTCAAGCACGTGGTGGCTCTGGTCGGAGACAGCCCAGCCAGCAGCTGGCTCCTGCCACTCAGCAGGAGGCCAGCCCGGGATGAGGGGGCGCTGGGCCTGCCTGCCTGCTCACTCGCCGCTCTGCCTGTCCCTCCCGTGCCCCTCAGGAGATCCCTCGTGAGCTCACGCTGGATGCCCTGCTGGAGATGAACGAGGCCAAGGTGAAGGAGACGCTGAGGCGCTGTGGGGCCAGCGCAGAGGAGTGTGGCCGCCTGCAGTATGCCCTCACCTGCCTGCGGAAGGTGACAGGCCTGGGTAGGTGGGGCACCTCAAACCCCGGCCTGACCTGGTTCCCTGGGAGCCGAGGCCTGTGTCCTGGTGGGTGATGGGGCAGGGCAAGCATTGCCCAGGATTTCTGGGGCAGCCTGGAAAGGCCAGGGTGGGTGATCAGAAAGCTGCAACAGGCCTGACCCCAGGGTCCGGCTTTCCTAGGGTCTTCAGGGCTGAGGATCCAAGGTAGTTTGGCCCGTCTGACCCCAGGGAGGCTTTAGCCATGGTAAGAAACCCCGGACCCATCTGCCAGGCTGGCCTGCATGGTCTCCCCTCTATGGATGGCTCTGTGTGCCCAGCCCTCTCCCTGCCTTCTTCCGTTCCTGCCACTGGCTGGGCTCTGTGCTCAGAAGGCACACGCTGATATGGGCTTAGCATGAGCCAGGCGTGATTAGAGAAACTCATGGCTTTCAGCTGGGAGTGTGTGCATAACTGTTCCAGGTGGAGTGTGTAATCCTGGCATTAATGATGAGGTTCTTGGGAATTGCTCACAGCTTTCTAAATCTTCCCTTGGAAACATTTCCAAATGCCTGACTTAATGTTCCCACTACCATACAGATAAGGCATTAAAATGAGCCTAATGAATGGAAGTAGGCCCAGTTTTTAATTATCTGAACCTCCTGTCTTATCTCTGACTGCCAGAGGCTAAGAAAGACACTGAGGTTTATATTCAGCCTGATTTTTTTCTTTCCAAAGAGAATTGGGCTTAATTTCACCCCCAGCCCCATTGTATCCAGTCCTCTGAACACACAGCACAGGGTAGAGTGTTTCACTCAACTCAGAAAATCCTGACATGCGCCAGGCTTCCCAGCAGGTGCTGAACATAAACACAGCAGAGGCGTGGCCAACATTCCTGTCCCACATTTTACAGAGGAGACTGGACCCAGAGAGGGGAAAGGGCTTGGTCAAGGACACACAGCAGTTGGTGTCTGAGCCAGGATTTGCTCCTCAGACTGTGATGGCAGTTGGGTTGTACCGAAGCTGGGATTTGGGGAGCAAATTGTCATCCCCCTCTCCTTTCTTTCTTATGCCTGGATTTTAAAGAATTATGGAGGAGCCAGCTGTTGAGTGGTGGTGACCCATTTGTGTCTGGAAGGCTGCTGTCTGCCTGTCCCAAGATAGGGAGATCACTGATTTATTAAGCACCTACTGTATGCCAGGCATGTGACATACACTGTGGCTACACCCTTTAAGGAGTGGTGTTGAGCTTATTTTGTAGCTAAGACGAGTCGTCTGGGGTCCCACACCTGGCCCGGGGCAGAGCTGGGCTTGAAACCTAGGTTTCTTCTTCAGGGGATACTTTTCCCACTCAGCCCAGGAGGAGGCCTCTGGGGAAGGGACCCTTTCTAGCTTTCTTCTCTGTCATTTAACCTGAGCTTGCAGTGTCCCTACATACTCAAGAGAGCCGTGGTCCCATCACAGTCCAAGATGCAGGCCTTTCCTCTGCCCAGCAGTGGCCGTACTTCATAGGCACCTGCTGGGGCCTGGGTGGGTGCCAGCATTGCCATCTATTGGATCATGCAGTCAGAGCATCTTCATTGGATCCCAGCAGGGCTTGGTGAGAACTGCCTAGTCACAACAAAGATGGGCTGTGGAATCAGACTGCCTGGGCCCAGCACTCTGCTCACTCTATGGGAAATTGACCAGTTACTTCATCTCACCCTGCCTCAGTTTCCTCATCTGTAAAATGGTTGTTGTGAAGATGAAATGAGTTAAGGTGACATGATTAGACCAGAGCCTGGCACATATTAGGGGCTCTTTTCAGTATTAGGCCTGTAGGGTAATGAACAACATTGGCTTCATTTCCCTTGAGGTTTCTGGTCTTAGGAAAGGTGAATGAAGGATGGCTCTCTGTGCTGGTGACTAGGGGATGATCATTCCTGCTGATACTCCCCATCCTTCATCCATAGCAGACATCACTAATGAACCCCAAAATGCTGCTACTGAGTGACTCCAGTGTCATTCTCAATCTGCTGATCGATGATGTTGGCATGCATTCGAGACCCATTTGCCATCCCTGAGCCCGATGCTATGGTGATTGAATAGGCAATTTAGATAATTTGGGGCTGCTTCTTTCCTTTCATGGCAGACTTGCTCACAGGTTCATGAAACTTCTCCTTTCACCCACCCAACAGGAAGCACGTTCAGCAATTCTGATAGGCCAATTCATAAGCTACAGTGTAGGTCATACCACAGTTCGAAGGAAAGTGTGCAGGAGCCCCAAGACAGCTTGTTCTGCAGTCACCTTGCAGTGAAGGGGGCATTTGAAGGGGGGATGGAATATGCAGAGAAACCTTGTGAACCGGAAGGCTGAACCCTCCCTACCATCCCTGACAAATGGCTCGACCACCCCAGACGACAGAGCTCGTCACCCCCAAAGCTATTCCTCGGAGGTTGTTCAGAATCTGCTGCGTCACGCAGCACTGAAGTCCAGGTTTTCAACTCCCAGCCCACTGCTTTTCTAGCTGACTGGCCTTGGGCAGTGTCCATAGCCGAGTCTCAGTGACCTTCCTGTGTGCTGGGGAAAAGAGCAAGTGTTGCTGTGAGGATCCAGGGAGGCTGGGTATGTGCCGCACAGGAAGAGGATTCCGGTGTGGAAGTTCATTTTGTCTTGAGTCAAATCTCCGTTCTGTGTGTTCCACACATTGATCAGACGAGGGAGGTGTCTTCTCCTTTCCCGTGTCAGCTTCCTGGGTCTCTAGATGGGAGGTTCCTTCTCCCTGACCTCTACCCTTCAGCACCTCCCCATCTCCCACGAGGTGAAACCTAAAGTCCTTAGTGAGACATTCAAGTCCCTTCCTGAGCTTACCCAGCTGGACTGATCCTCCAACCACACCTCTCACCTCTCCCTGACTTGTCTTGACCTCCAAAGGCACAGAACTCTTCTTTTTCTTTTCTTTTCTTTTCTTTTCTTTTTTTTTTTTTTGAGAATGAGTCTTTCTCTGTCACTCAGGCTGCAGTGCAGTGGCATGCTCACAGCCACCGCAGCCTCGACCTGCTGGACTCAGGTGATCCTTCTGCTCAGCCTTCCAAGTAGCTGGAATCACAAGTGTGCACCACTACATCAACAACCTCAGCCTTCCAAGTAGCTGGTACTACAGGCATGTGCCACCACGCCTGGCTAATTTTTTGATTTATTGTAAAGATGAGGTCTCACCAAGTTGCCCAGGCTGGTCTCAAACCTGTGGGCTCAGGCAGTCCTCTCACTCAGCCTCCCAAAATGCTGGAATTATAGGCTTGAGCCACCACACCCAGCCTAATGTTTTGATTTATTGTAGGGATGAGGTCTCACCAAGTTGCCCAGGCTGGTCTCAAACCCCTGAACTCAGGCAGTCCTCTTGCCTCTGCCTCCCAAAGTGCTGGGATTACAGGCGTGAACCACCATTCCTAGCAGGCACAGGACTCTTTGTAGTCACCAGGAGGTGCCCTGTGTACTCTTACCTTTGCATGTGCTGTTCCCTCTGCCTGGAACACCTCCCCCACCTTCTTCCTTTGCTGGCTGAGCCCAGGAGCCACCTCCTCTGGAAAGCCTTCCCTGACTACCCTCCACCCAGGCTGATTTAGGGTTCTGCTCCTCTGAAGAGGCCTCATGCCTTTTTGTTCCAGCAGACAGCGCACTTTGTTGCATGTCTGTCACTCCACTGGACTCCTCAAGCACAGGGGATATGTCTTTTTTATTCCTTTCTACCCAGCATATGCTTGAATGAGTGGACTTGAGCCCCATAGAGCCTCAAGGCTTCAGGTCATTGTGGGGGCAGCCCAAGTCACTCACAGTCTCCTGTGGGAAGGAAGTGGCTGTCGACCCCTTCTGCCTGGATCTTTTTCCACAAGCCCCGGGGCAGTTTGCTGTTGGAAGGTCAAGGGAGCCCCTTTTTTGAATTTTCTTACAGTGGAGTTTTTCTTTCCTTCATGTACCCCAGCTTCCCTTTCCTAACTCTTCAAGATCAGTCTCTACGTTGCTCTCTGGGGTCACTCACTTTTGAGGTGGGTTTCCTGGTTCCCCCAACACCTGTCAGTAAGAGCCCTGCACAAGCCATTTCCTCTCTGGGCCTTGCTTCCTCCCCTAAAAAACGAAGGTACAGGTTGAGTATCCCTTATCTGAAATGTTTGAGACCAGAAGAGTTTTGGATTTCAGGACATTTGCATTATACTTACCTGCTCACCATCCCTAATCCCCAAATGTGAAATCCAAAATGCTCCAATGAACATTTCCTTTGAGCAGTGCATGACCACTCAAAAAGTTTCGAACTTTGGAATATTTCAGCTTTTGGATTTTTGGATTAGGGTTACTCAACCTGTATTGACATCTGTGTGGGTGGCCTCATGGTCGGCTAGGTACTATGGAAGCTAATGTGTGTGTACGTGTGGCCTATTATAGGCCTGGTCAAGGCTGGTGGTTGAAGCCTCCCATTAAGGAATGGTGCTGCCTTAGACATAGTGTGTAACCTCCCTGGCCCCTGGCATCTCACCAGTGAGCCCCTTCCAACCCGGCTGTTTTTGACTTGACCTCTTGGCCCACAGGAGGGGAGCACAAGGAAGACTCTGGCTGGAGTTCGTTGGATGCCCGGCGGGAAAGTGGCTCAGGGCCTCCCACGGACACCCTTTCCCCAGCCAGCCTGCCCTGGCCCCCCGGGAGCTCCCAGCTGGGCAGAGTGGGCAACAGTGCCCAGGGCCTGCGCTCTGTTTCCGTGTCAGCTCTGCCTGCCTCCGACTCCCTGGCCCCCGGCCTCAGCGAGGGACTCTCAGACACCTGCCTTCCCCTGCACGCCAGTGGCCGTCTGACGCCCCGCACCCTGCAAAGCTTCATCACCCCTCCCACCACACCCCAACTACGACGGCACACCAAGCTGAAGCCGCCGCGGACACCGCCCCCGCCTAGCCGCAAGGTCTTTCAGCTGCTGCCCAGCTTCCCCACGCTCACGCGGAGCAAGTCCCACGAGTCCCAGCTGGGGAACCGCATCGACGAGGTCTCCCCAATGAGGTGAGTGCCCCTACCAAGAGTTGTGACTGCGATCTTCTAATTATTATAAGAAGGGCAAATAAAGTCAACCAGTATAGAACGGTGCAAAGTAAAAAGTAAAAGATGCCCCTGTCTCACAGTGTCATCCCAGACTACCTTAGCGGTTTGGCTGAGCCTCCTAGGTTTCCTTCTGCACGTACACATGCAAATGAAATAATGCCAGGTATCAGAGTAGGTTGGTTATGCTGCATTAACAAACATCTCCAAATCTCTGGGTTTTAAAACAGCAAAGATTTATTTCTCGCTTCTGCCACCTGTCTGTTGTGGGTCAGCCTCCTTTCTGGCCCAGCCGACAGAGCAGCCACTGTATGAGCATTGCTGGCCATGGTGGTAGAGGGAGGGTTGAGTCCTAGAGGTCATGTACTGGAGTCAAGCATGCTTTCTTGGAAGTCCCACTCACTGTGCATGGCCCTGCCCTAGCAAGGCAATCAAGAATGCGCTTTTCCCATGTGCCCAGAAGGGAAGAACTGGAGTATTTGGTTGATACCATCAGTGACTAGTAAATACCACACGCTCTGTCCTGCCCCTTGTTTTTTCAGCTTCCCTGGGTATCTCTGAGAACATTGTTATCAGTACATCTTGAAAAACCTTTCGCTTTTATTTATTTATTTTCATTTTCATTTTTATTTTTTTATTTTTTGAGTTGAAGTCTCACTCTTGTCACCCGGGCTGGAGTACAGTGGCATGTTCACGGCCACCGCAGCCCCCACCTGCTGGACTTAGGCGATCCTTCTGCCTCAGCCTTCCAAATAGCTGGAACTACAGACACACAACACCATATTCGCTAGTTTTTGTTATTTATTGTAGAGACGAGGTCTCATCAAGTTGCCCAGGCTTGTCTTGAACCCACAGGCTCAGGCAATCCTCTCGCTTCGGCCTCCCAAAGTCCTGGGATTACAGGCTGAGCCCCCACACCCGGCCTATTTGTTTTTTGACTTAGAAGTTTTTCTGTATATTCTGAGAAGGTGAGACAGCTGTGTGGTCCGGGGCCACAACTCTGTGGCACCTGTCTGGTCATCTCTGTGCACAGGAGGATGTCTGTCCCAGCATTTTTACCTAGTCACCTGGTTCCTCTTTCTGGAGCCAACCAGGTTGTCAGTCCTGCATAAGTCTAGAGTTATTTGTTTAAACTTGTTCACTTCATTGCATTGTATCACTTACCTAACTCATCCCCTCCTGAAGGGCATTTAGATCATTGTCTTTTTTTGATATTACAGTGATTGCCCTTGTCAATGTGCTCTTGTGGGCAGGACAGAAGGAAAGAGGGGTGTTCTTTGAATGCCTTTTACCTGCTTGTATCCCTGAGGGTTGGAGCATCTGAAGGAGCCCCCTCCTTTCTAGGGGGCTCCTTGACCCTGTTCTGTCTTGGGCCTCAAAGTCACCTTTGGAATGGACCCATCCCCCTATCCCAGGGCGGGCTTCCTTGGCTCCTTCATGGGATGGACCCTGGACAGCGTTGATGGCTTGGAGGTTACCACTCAAGGGGGAGAAATCCAGGCGTTGCCTACCCTGCTGCTTCCTATCAGACTGTCCCGCTGGGGCCTGGGGCCTACCCAGAAGAGACATGGAACATAGCAATAACCACATGCACATGGGTCAATCAGACCTCTCGGTGGGCTCAACCACTGCTTCATTCTCATCCTTTCCTGAAAAGAGCATTAGGAGAGCTCTGGCCTCATTCCCATGTTCCATTGGAGAACAGTGCTCCAGGCAGTTGACACACTAGCTCAGCTCCCACAGGCCTCAACTCCAGCCCCTGCAGAGCCACCAGTGCTGACATAACACTCAGGCTACCTCGCTGACAGACTGGTTCCTCCAGCTCCCTGTGCCCCTGGGGCAGTGGCACCCTGGGGAAGGTGTTGCTCTGGGTCTGACCCTCCTTGCAGGGCCACCTCTCTGCTCTGTACAACTGTTCTCCCACCCCCCGCTGCCCAGCCACACACACTCTAGCAGACTGAGCCCTCTCCTGCCTGGACCCTGGACAGGATTCTCCCACTTGTGGGCCATGTGACCTAGGGAGATGCCATGAAGTCTGGTTTCCTCAGCTGCACAGTAGGCTGAACTCTGATGGCCATGCTTAGTGGCTTGTGGGCTTAGATAAGCTAATATTTCAAAGTGCACAGCACTTGGTTTCAGTGTCCACCAGGAAGGCCCAGGGGACGTCCTTCTAGCCCTTCCATTGAGAAAATGTCTCCACAGAGATAGAAGGGGTTCCCACAGTCACTCAGCCTGGTCCTGAGCCAGGGCTCCATGTCCCAGCCCCTCGCCTGCTCCTGTGCAAGGGTGGTGTCCTAGGAACACACTGAGGCAGTGTGGTGACATAATCCCCTCTCTGCTTTTTGTCTCCTCCAGGTTTGGTAAGAACAATTCATTTCCATCCCCTCTGCCACCGGGAGGCGTGTGTGTGTTGCTGTCCCCATCGGGGGTGAATTTCCTTGACCCTCCTTGGCCTTTGTGTAGTCCAGAAGCAGAGGTGCTGGTGACTTCAGGAGGTAGACCTAAGACAGGTGGCCTTACGGTGATGGGCTGGCCTCAGCTGGCAGCTACTCTCTGAGAAGCAGAGACCTTGAGGATGTCACGGTCTGTGGGCAACCCTGTGACGAGTCCATCCCCACCCTGCCATCCCCAGTGTGTCTCTGGCAAGAACGCTGGCCCGCTGCGCTGCCATGGTAAAGCAGTGCTTCTAGGAACAAAGCGCCATCCATCTTGTTTCGGTGGCCTCAGCTGTCCTCAGAGTCCCCACCCAGTGACTCAGGCCTGTTCTTCTGGAGGCAGGACTGCAGCTCAGCTTTGAGTGGGACCCTGAGGGGGGTCCCTCAAACCAAGTGCTGGGGGCTGCAGATTCCCCTCTGGGAGGGGAGGAGGAAACCTGGGCAGCCCTTGACCCCCTTCCCACCCCCCTCTCTAGGTGGGAGCAGGTTCTTGTGGGCGGCTGTGCTGTGGGACTTCTCGCTTATGAGTCACAGCAGAGGGGGACAGCTGTGCCTCTGGAGTCTGCTTTTAATTGTCTGAGTGGAAATGCGGAGACGTCTGGCTTTTGCCTGCGCAAAATAGCAGTTTATTTTCGTACTATCCTGAGGCGGCTGAGGAGAGTGATGTAGCTGTGGGCAGGGTCTTGGGGCTGGCGAGGCTGTCACAGGCAGCAGCCATGCTGAAATGGGCTGGCTTGCAGGAACCCCAGGGAAGCATGAGGTGAGGAAGGAGAGAAGCTACACCTCCCACTCCCTAGGGCACAGGCAGAAACTCCCAGGGCCCTTGACAGAAACTTGGGAGGGAAACCCAGCACCTCCATCCCTAGGACAGCCCAACCCTGTCACCCTCCAGTTGCCGAGTAACACAAGACCTATGGCAGGGAGGCTGTTAGGCCTTGAAGGCTAGTATTTCCATCCCAATCAGGGAGAGGTGCTGCCCGGCACTGTCCCACCTCACTTTCCCCAGCCATGCCTGTGGCAGACAGTTCAAGTCAGAGGTTGCATTCAGAGCCTGATAGTTGATGTGTCATTTTCCATAGTCTGTTTCTCTTAGGCTGGTAGCTAACCTCATTTAGCCCCATGGTTTTTGATGGCCTTGACTGCTGACTGTGGTGGGGGTGGGGTGGACCCCAGGAGGAAGTTGGGACAACTCGATCCCATGGCAAATATGCCAGAGAGAACTGAGGGCATGATGGCATGGGTGCCTGGATCACCAAGAGGGTATCAAACAGCCTCATCCTGACCCAACTCCCCCCGTGTGGGGGAAGCCAGTACCTCCAACAGCTCTTCCTGTTTCAGGAGCACCAGCTGTGTGGTGGGCCAGCACTCAGGGCTGAAGGGGGCAGTGGAGAGATCTGACTCCACTTGGGAGACCTGACTCAGAAGACATGAGATGGTCACAGATCACTCAAGCACTGTGTTCCTGACCTTTCCGGGTCATAGATCTTCTTGATAATCAGATGAAAGTCTAGATCCTCTTTGCAGGGAAAAGCCCACAATATTCTCCTGACCAGTCCAGAGGGTCCCCAGACCCTAGAAGCCCACCCGTAGGCACTGGGAGGAGATAGCACTGAGTATGGAGTGGGTGGACCTGTGGGCCACTGGCGGGTGGAGAACTTCTTCCAACTGCCCTTCCTCTACCCGAGCCCGGGATGCTCGTTCTCGTGGGGGAAGCCCAGGTTAGGAGCAGGAGCCCCCAGGAAGCCAGGCAGAAGGGCATCACAAAACTTGTGGCCCTTCTCTCAGCACAGAAAGGGGTACCTCGTAAAAGTGTGCGAAAATTTCCCCTGTCCTAGCTCTATCTGCCGAGGTCTGGCAACAGTGGCTCTCAGGGGAACATTCTCAAGGCGCTTCTGGTGCAAAGGTACCAGATGAGCTCTGTGGCTGACCGGCCTTGGACCTTCCACCAGAGGTCAAACAGCCTCCAACTGCTTGCCTCGAAGTAGCCAGAAGTAAGCCCTCACAAGGGGGCTTGTGGGTATATTCAAGAAATTGCGAGAGGCCAGGGTGTGTAGAAACTTCTGCCCTCACTGTTACTTTGCCTTCTGCCTTTCCTCCAGAAACCGCCTGCACAGGAATGGCCAGCAAAGCCATCTGCAGAGGCTGGGTGGCAGTGTTTGTTAGAGAAGCAAGCCAGTGGGAGGGTAGCCACCTGCTCCACTGGTCTGGCTTGGCCTGTCCCTGTTTTGATAGACGTACGTTCAGGGAGATGTTTCTGTGATAAACTACAGCACCCCATCTTGCTTGTGATCTCTGACATGGATGTCACAGGCAGGGCTGATCCCACAGGCTTCCTCAGCCTGCCCAACCTGGCCTCTTTCCTCGCAGATCTCCCGCATGGATCCCCACAGATGGTACGAAGGGACATTGGACTCTCGGTGACACACAGGTAGGCCTGGCTGGCCCAGGTGGGTGGGAAGAGAGTACAGAGCTGGGCTGGGACCCTCCGGGGCCAGAACCGCCGCTAGGTGGGGAATCTGTCCCAGCTGCTGTTTGTCAGCGACCTATCTCCTCTGCAGGCAGGGCACAGCCCTGAACCTACCTTGAACCCTTGGTGGCCACATGGACTTGCTGGTCCCTCACCTGTACCTCCTTGAATGTCTTCCTCACTCTGCTGAGAAAAAATACTCACAGGTCCCAGGAGAAATAGGGTCACCAGTCATGGGAAGGAGACACCAAGAGTTTTCATGATTCCAGTGTGATGTCACGTAGGTCCTGAAATAGGCTGTACATCAGAGTCCCATGTCCCTAAGGCTGGCAATCTGGATTTTGAACGAGTTCCACAAGGATCTTGGAAGCTCACATATAATATGAGCCCATGACGTGGACCGTCTCTGATCTTGGCCTCAGCACTCGTGAGGTTGGTGTGTGCTGGCAGCAGCAGGTCTGGGGGGGGGCTGCATCACCTGGGACAGCTGGCAGGATGGTGCCTTGGGATGCCTGTGCTCTTCTAGTCCCTGCTAACGGCTGCTGTGAATGCCGCAGTGGAGACTGTGGTGTCAGGACTTCTAGAGCCTTTCATCCCCGCCCCCCCAGGCCGGGGAGCATGTGCTGCTCGGAGCCTGTGCATGAGGCCAGCCTGGAATTCTTACCCCAGAGGAGGAGTCCTGGCCTCCAGGGGTTGAATAAGGTGTCTGAGGTCACAGTGCTTGAGCCCATAGGTGCCCAGGGACCTCTGGAGCCTTGCCAGGGCTTGTTCACCTGTACACCAAACCTCAGGAGGTGGGTTCAGATAACTAGGACAGGGCCCTTGGAGCAGGTCAACACATCCCTCGCCACACCTGAGGTGTTGAACAGAAACCCTCCAGGGACCGCAAGAGCTGCTGGGAACTGCACCTTTGGAGTTGGGAACCCACGGCTTCCTCTACGAACTGCACTCCTGTAGGCGGTAATCTTCCTGAGCTTCCGTTTCCCCCTTTGCACATGGAATGCTGATGTCTGCCTCCCATCCCATGAGGATAAAATGGAGTGACATGCACGTGAGCTTCCTTGTCCAGCAGTGGGGAGTGCTCAGTGTTTAGCCTCGGGCTCCAGCTCCAAGAGAAGCTGATGTTGTTTGACAGACACCAGCATACCCTGTTTCACGGAGTAGCTGGGGCTGAGCCAGCTCGCCCCGAGCGTGTCCCAGGACATGGCTTCCTTCCACCTGTAGCAGCTAGTTCCACAGGCCACCCTTGCCAGGCTGCCCCTCCCTGTCCCTCCTGGTTCTGAGCTTGGGGCAATGAGGTCATGATCACCCTCTCTTGGCTTTTTAAGCCCATGATCCAGGCCCCTCTCAACAAGGTCTAGAGGATTTTAGTCTAATTGCAAGGAGAAAAAAAAGCTGTCCTGTGACCCTCTCCTGGTCCAAGAAGGCTTTTACCCACCCCGCCCCCTTGTACCTGCCCCTCCTCAGTCCCAGAACTGATGTCACTTAGACCTGTTTTCAGGATCTCCCAGTGGAGGTCATCTCAGACACCACTGAATTGCTTCTTTCGTCCCCAGTGTTGACATGAGAGGTCATTAAAACCCAAGGAAAACAAGAAAGAGTCTGCTTATATGCCCCTGGATCCCCAAAAAAGCCAGATTGGGGCTCCTGGGTAGGACCTCCAGGCAGGCAGGCTTCCTTCACCATCTTGGCTGGGTGGAAGCAGAAGCCTGTATAAGGGTCTCCTCTACCTTTTAAGCACCGTACGTGTATGACCCTGCCCACATCCCTGTGAGGGGAAGAGTGTTGGCCCTATTTGCAGAGAAGCTCTGTAGCCAAGTTCAGGGACCTGGGCTCTAAACCCCATAACACAGCATCCAACTGTGTAACCTCGGGAATATCACCTAACATCTCTGAGCTGGTTTCTTTGCCTCTGTATTAAGAATCCTCTCTGCAAGAGACTCCACAGGGCCAGCTGAGGCCAAAAAAGGCCTTGATTGTGAGGGAAAGAGCACAGGCTTTGGGGTCAAACTGTGCCAAGCTGCCTACTACCAGCTGTAGGATGCCTCAGTCTCTGCAAATAGGGCCAACTCTCTCTATACACCCTTTTATGACTCTTGAATTTTGAACATTTAAATCCAAAATTTAAAAAATAAAAAAACACAAAAGATAGATGGGAAAGAAGGGTGGGGGCTGAGTGGATGGTGTCCCCCAGAAAAAAGGCTCAAGGGTGGTCCACAGAGGAGTAGGGGACTCGTATTTTCAGAGGAATTACAGTGAATCATAGTAACAATAGAATGAATACCAGCAGTATTTGGGGAGCAGTCACAAAAGTATAGAGAGAGAAAAGTCCACTCTTGCCCTGTCCCCAGCTCCCAACTCCCCCTATAGACAGGTCTTAGCAGTTTCTTATGTATTCTTTTAGAAATGCTTTATACAAACAAATACACATATATGTTTCTCCTCCTTTTTCTCTCTCTCTCTCTTTTTTTTTTTTTTTTTTTTTAAAGTGGGAGTCTCATTCTGTTGCCCAGGCTGGAGTGCAGTGGCACACTCACAGCCACCCCAGCCTTGAACTACTGGGCTCAGGTGATCCTTCTGCCTCAACCTTCCAAGTAGCTGAAACCACAGGCACATGCCACCACGCCCGACTAATTTAATTTTTTTATTTATTGTAGAGACAGAATCTCGCC
>CAUYQG010251025.1:0-10043 GCA_963574415.1 Tarsius wallacei
CAGCAATTCCCCTATTGGGAATATACCCGGAGGAACTCAAATCATTCTACAAAAAAGATACCTGCACACGTATGTTTGTTGCAGCTCTATTCACAATAGTAAAAACATGGAACCAACCATGTTGCCCATCGAAGCTGGACTGGATAAAAAAATGCGGTACATATACACAATGGAATACTATGCAGCCATCAAGAAGGACAAACATATGGACTTCGCAGCAACTTGGGTGGATTTGGAGTCGATCATACTCAGTGATCTATCACAGAAACAAAGAACAGAGAACCGTATGTTCTCATAAGCAGACCTTGGACAATTATAATACTAGAAGAAAGAGATTGGCAGCAGTGGGAACCTGTCGGGGAGGGGATGGGATTGGCAGTTGAGGGAAACTGCCCGGGGAGGGAGGGGCACACCTCCTCCACAAGGGTACCTGCATAATCAACGTTTGTATACCTAACCCTAAATTGTACCCCACGTCTTTAAAAAAAAGAGAAATGTGGGGTATATTTTATTTACAATTTAGCTCTATTTGGACTAGCCACATTTCAAGTGCACAATGGCCATGTGTAGTTAATGGCTGTCTTGCTGGATGAACAGTTCTAGCCTCTGCCTGTCCTTCCAGCCTCATCCCCTCCTTCCTGGCCCCAAACAGTTGATAGTGTATTGACTATTAATTGATGAGGGACTACTATGTAATAATCACTGTACCTGTTTTCTCTCACTTTATCCACTCTTCCCTGTTCCCCCGCTACATACAGAAAAATTCTCTGAATGTAGTTGACTGTCATTTGCATTTTGCAAATTTAGAAACTGAGGCAAAAAGAAACTCCTTCCAGTTCATGTGGCCTCACTGTGTCAGGGCTCCAGTCCAGATGTGCGGGAAGCCCGTGTTCCTCCTCTTAACCCAGGGTTGTCCTGCCTCCACTGGGTGGGTTCAGAATAAAAGCATGCTAAAAAAAAAAAAAAAAAATTAACTCTAGTTCAACGTTTTCTCTTTTAAAATTATGGAAACTGGGACTTGGACTGGTTGAGTAAATAGCCCAAGGACATACCTTTATTTAGTGGCAGAGTTAGGATTAGGGAGAAAAATTGTATTGAATTACCAAAGGAAGGACACTTAAGAATGCTGACCAAATGACTGAACATACCATTTCATCAGAATACAAATAAATATTACTATTGCACTTGAGGAAAATCAAATGCATGAGAACCAGAATTTGTAAGTCTAGATAATTAGCTACTGCCAACATTTTTATTATTCTTTAAAAAATGTATTTGGATCCTGATTCAACAAAGTAAAAATAAAAATAAAAAAAGAAACTATTGTGACATTTATGAGACCTATGGCTATTTCAATTTGATGGATATTTAAGGAAGTTAAAGAATTATTGTTAATTTCTTAAGTTGTAATAATGGTACAGTGTGTGTGTGTTTTTTTAAGTTCTTATCTTTAAAGACACATAGGAATATATTTGCAGATGAAATAAGATGATATCTGGGTTAGCTTCAAAATAAAAGGATGGGGCCAGGTTCGGTGGCTCAGCCTGTAATCCCAGCACTTTGGGAGGCCGAGGCAAGTGAATTGCCTGAGCCCGAGGGTTCGAGACCCACCCGGGCAACTTGGCGAGACCTCATCTCTACAATAAATAAATAAAAATTAGCCGGACTTGGTAGCATGCATCTGTTGTTCCGGCTCCTTGGAAGGCTGAGGCGGAAGGATCGCCGGAGCCTAGCAGGTCGAGGCTGTGGTGGCCGGGAGCGTGCCACTGCACTCCAGCCTGGGTGACAGAGTAAGGCTCCAACTCAAAACAAAAAACAAACAAAAAAACAAAATAAAAGGTTGGGAGAACAGTGGGAAATGTGATGAAACAAGGTTGAACATGAGTTGATAATCATGAAGCTTGGTGATGATGGATAAATGAAATTCATTACACCATTTTATTTAAATTGCATGTTTAATTTTTCCATAATAATTTTTAAAATTCTGAATACATTTATTCCATCAGTGAGCATCTTTACAAACTTTTAAAGTGAGCTTTTATTCATGAAATTTAGAAGAACATCCTTATTTCTTAGGGGCTGGGGTAAGAGGCAACCTTTGCTTAATACCTGCATGTACAGGCATCCAGCGAGCAACTTTGCAAACTTGCCTCCTTTAATCCTCACGACACGACTGCACAGGAAGTAGATCCATATTTGTCATAAGAAAACAGACAATGGTGTTTTGCTTTCTGTGCCCCTTCGTGGTCAAGGTCTCATGATTTCTGGGGTTTACAAGTATTCTGGGCCCTGGAGATGGGGTGTGTTTGGGGGTGTGTTTTGGGGGAAGGGGATCTAGGAGCAGTTGAGCAGTTGAGGACTCCACAAAGTCCCTGAGGGCATGTTGTTTTGCAGGTTGTTATTCAGAGACAATGAGGGGACAGCTTTGCCTGCTAGCAAGGAGGAACACTCCTTCCACCGCTCCATGGCATGCTAATTGGGATTTGTCAGGGATTTGCCATCAGCCATTGGCTCACCTTCCTTTTGGCCCCAGCCACAGAATATTCTAGACAGCCTTCCACTGTTGAATTGCAAGGTGCCCTCCACCTTGTAATCCGGTCTCCAATGCCCCCTCCCCTGCCCCCACCTCCTCACCCTCCCCTCTTCTCTTGCTCCAAATCTGATGGCATTAGCTAGATCCCCGGGGAAGGTATTCAAGCTCTCTCTGCTACTCTCTTTTCCGGCTATGGTGGGGGCTCATTTTGGAAGTTGAAAAAGCAAGCAAGCACCCTGAATGCTGAATGTTCCTTTTTTTGCATTCCTGCTACTGCAAACTTAATTCTCCAGGACAACGCCACCTCTAGTGGAGAAACTCTTGGGAAAGAAAAACACAATACATGTCACGACAGTATCTTGTGCACATATGAAGGTCACCCCCAGGTCCTGCTCTTGCTTTCGTGTTCACCCTCCTTTTTGGTGCTCCAGCCATACTTAAGTACTTTCGATTCCTGGAAAAGCCCAGTGCTGTTCCCCCGTCTAGAATTAACTGCTCCTTGCATTGGAATGCTAACAAACACTCGCCTTGTCAGGTCTCACCTGGCTTCTTCCTCCAAGAAGTTTCTCTGTCTTCTCTGTTGGGTCTTCTCTCCCCAACATAGCCCCCATTCGTCTGACTATGGGTAGTAGTTGACTGTAACTGAGGATTTATAATACTCTAATAGAGATCACTATAAATGCAAATTATTTATTTAAAAAGCGTCCATGCTTTTTATTGCAATACTACTCTGAAAGTGAAATACAGCCTGCAGGTTGTGCAAATTTAAGATACGATGAATGCTTTAAAGTTGCTTTCAAAACACTGTCTGCTACAATCGGTCTTTCGATTGTCATCTTTTATGAGAAATTCAGGGTGCGCCAAAAAATGTATACACATTTTAAGAGATGTTATCCATGTACTGCTTTTCAAAGTTGAATTAAATGACAGTAACAATGTGTAGCATGGCATTCACTCAACTGAGCTTCTGCCATTTTATGTGACTCTCCGTGTGTGTCGCATTGTGATGCTAGCATTCATTCGATTAACGTCATCTTCTGAGGGAACATCATACTTAACATGTGTATACATTTTTTTGGCACCCTATGTATTTCTTTCTTTCTTTTTTTTTTTTTTTTGAGTCAGTGTCTCACTGTCGCCCAGGTTGGAGTGCCGTGGCTTGCACACGGCCACTACAGCCTCGACCTGCTGGGCTCAGGCAATCCTTCTGCCTCAGCCTTCCAAGTAGCAAGAACCACAGGCATGCACCACCACGCCTGGCTAATTTTTTGATGTATTGTAGAGATGAGGTCTCACCAAGTTGCCCAGGCTGGTCTCGAACCCCTGGACTCAGGCAATCCTTTCACCTCCGTCTCCCAAAGTGCTGGTATTATAGGCATGAGCCACTGTGCCCAGTACTAAAAATATTTTGATGCCAGCCTTCCTTCCACTGTCCTAAACAATAAGCCATTTATTAATAAATTGAAATTAAGCATGGACTACACCTACATAAAAGGAATAGAGAAAAGTTCCATTAATTTGAGGTTTCAGAACCACCCCAAACCAAGAACAGTGTCTTTGCTAGGGCTGGGCTGGAACCCGGCCAGGGTATGAGTATGTATAGGTGGCATCCCTGATGACTGGGAGGTTCAGTGGTCCCTGAGTGCCCCAGCAACATGACTCACTCAACTGCCCTTCCAGTTTCTACACTGGCTTGACTGGGCATAATTTAAAAAGAACAAACTCCTACTCATTCCATTCTCCTGGAGGTGATAGCCACCTCTCTTCATTTGCCTCTTGAATTTTTCTTGTTGTTGGATTTAGTAACACCTCAGTGGGGTGTTTTCCACGTGTTGTTTTATGGTTCTTTAAGTAATTGCTAAATCTACTTGTTCTATGCTACTTACCCCATTTTATCTAAGAAGGAACTGGGAGGGAAGACGTGTGTTCCCTAATATGTGTGTAGTATCTGGTATGGCTCACTTCTGCCACTTGGTAGGTATGCAAAGAATATAAAAAGTACATGACTTTATAGGATTGCTAGAAGCATGGTTCAATATACCGATTTTAAAAATTTACAAAGGGTTTATCAGGGCGTAACCCCATTGTTAGTCGAGAAACATCTATGTGAGGGTGAAACTACCTAACGGAAGCGAGATAACCTAGGTTTCAAAAAGACAGAGGCTCTTAGTAAGAATCATAGTGCTTCATACTCTGCATATTCAATAGCAGAATACATGTCCTTTAAGTGGTTCTCCAGTTTTATTCTTCTGAACCACAGTAACTGCATTTTAACAAACCTCTCAGGTGGTTACCATGCAAAGATCGATGGAGCATATGGGTGCCAGTCTAGGCGATAAGCAGAAACCTAGGCTTCTCCTAGAGTCATCCCTCAGGCAGGAATTCTAATTGAGAATTGGATTGACAGCCGGAAGATGTTGGTTCCTGAGCTAAATGTGCAAGAAACACAGTTCCAATTGAAATGGGCCAACATATTCTTTTACTTCACTAACAATAAAGTGTACAGTAAAACAACCATGGGATGCTATTGTTCTCCTACCAAGTTAGCCAAGATATTTTTCTTTCTTTAAAAATGAATATCTTGCCGGGCTCGGTGGCTCAGCCTGGAATCCCACGCTTTGGGAGGCCGAGGTGAGTGGATTGATTGCCTGAGCCCGCGGGTTCGAGACCCGCCTGGGCAACTTGGCGAGACCTCATCTCTACAATAAATCAAAAAAATTAGCCGGGCGTGGTAGTGCACGCCTATAGTTCCAGCTACTCGGAAGGCTGAGGCGGAAGGATCGCCGGAGCCCAGCAGGTCGAGGCTGCGGTGGCCGGGAGTGTGCCACGACACTCCAACCTGGGCGACAGAGTGAGACTCCAACTCAAAATAAAATAAAATAAAATAAAAATAAAAATGAATATCTTATTCTGGCAAAGGAAATAGACATTGTTTTAGACTGCTAGTATTAGTGGAATTTAGTCCAAGGTTCTTAAAAGGCATTTCCATCTGTATTTTTTTCACCTTTAAATTTTTTATTTTAAAATTGTGGGGTACAATTCAGGGTCAGGTCTACAAATATTCATTGTGCAGGCACCCTTGTTGATGAGGTGTGCCCCCCTTGCCAAGGCAGTTTTCCACTACTGCCAATCCCACCTCCCAGCCCCCTCAGGCCCCCGCAGTTTCCCACTACTGTCAGTCCTTTTCTTATAGTATTACAATAGTTGTTCAAGGTCCACGTATGAGTGAGAACGTGTGATACTCGGCTCTTTGTTTCTGTGAAAGATCACTCAGTATTATAGACTCTAAGTCCATCCAGGTTGCTGCGAAGTTCATGATTTTGCTCTTTTTATGACTGCGTAATATTCCATTGTGTATATGAACCTCAATCTGTATTTTTTAAAGTGTGATTCTGAATATAAAATATGTATTTCTGGTAGGAAACAGAAAAAGTCTTAATGATGCTTGTCTTTACATGGTGAAATCATGGGTGATTTCTCCCCTGTGTTGTATTTTATAATTTTTTAATAAGAAAAAGACAGACACAGTCTCTAGCAATTAAAGTTTGCATGACTTCGGGCAAGTTACTTTAAATAACGTTTTAATCTACAAAATAAGGCAGTGGTGGTTTTAGCCTTTTTTGGCTTATTTTCTTTTTTGAATATGTAATATATATATGAACTGTATAGAAAAATGCACATATTCACAAATACACCAAAAAATTCTGTGTAATTTCAGTGTTTTCCCAAAAGCTCTGAAGCTCATCCCATAGAGCCCAGATTAAGAATCGCTCATCTTAAAGGACAATTCCAACTCTAACTACCTCGGTACCATGTAGAATGCGTTTAAAAGAGATTATCCATCCCTATCTTCATTAAGAATTGAAGAAAGCATCAGTTGGTCAGGTGTGGCGGCTCATGCCTATAATCCTAGCGCTTTGGAAGACCAAGGCAGGAGGACAACTTGGCCCCAGGAGTTTGAGACCAGCCTGTGCAACATAGTGAGACCCTGTCTCTACAATTTTTTTTTAAATCTGCTGGTTATTGTGGCACGTGCCTGTAGTCCTAGCTAGTCAAGAGGCTGAGGCGGGAGGATTGCTTGAGCCCAGGAGCTTGGAGTTGCAGTGAGCTATGATCATGCGACTGTACTGTAGCCTGAGTAACAGAGCAAGACCCTGTCAAGAGAGAGAGAGGGAGAGGGAGAGAGAGAGAGAGAGAGAGAGAGAGAGAGAGAGAGAGAGAGAGAGAGAGAGAGAGAGAGAGAGAGAGAAAGCATCAACCTACTGAGATGCTACAAGCCGTATCATATTATTTGTAGACTAGCATTTTCAATTATATTTCTTTTTTGTTGTTGTTCAATTATATTTCAAATGTCAATATGTTCATTAGGCCTCTTCAAGTTGTAGAGAACAGAGAGCTCACCCTCTTAATGGGATAATAGGAAAAAATTCAGAATCAATTAAGGAAACTGTCTCAGCAGGTACTCAGCTCCACTTTGCCACCATTCAGGATCCACCATGACTCAGTTAAGCACAGAGTGACCTGACCGCCACTGCAATAATCCTCCATGCTAGGGCTAAGCATTTCCAGTCTCCGTTTTGTTTCTCTTTGCTTCTTCTTCCAACTCTACTACCCAGCTAAACAGCTCTCTTTCTTATGCAGACACACAAGAGGGAATCTGATTAGATAAACCAGTCAGAATCTGGTGTGTGGCACCATGTTGGATAGAGTTCTGACAACAGGTGCTGAGGGACAGTTCACTAGACCACAGATGGCTGGTCAGATGAACGTGCTTTTTTTTTTTTTTTTTTTTTTGGTTGGTGTCTCACTCTTATAAACCAGGCGGGAGTGCAGTGGCACAATCACGGCTACCACAACCTCGACCTACTAGGCTTAGGCAATCCTTCTGCCCCAGCCTTCTAAGTAACTGGAACTACAGATGCACACTACCACGCCCAACTGGTTTTTGTGATTTACTGTAGAGACAAGGTCTCACCAAGTTGCCGAGGCTGGTCTTGAACCTCCGGACTCAGGCAATCCTCTTGCCTCAGCCTCCCAAAGTGCTGGGATTGCGGGCTGAGCCACCGTGCCCGGCCCAGATGAACATCTCTAAAGCAAACAGGTGTGTCCACATTAAAATCCTACAAAGCATGCATGGTGGCCTTTTTAAAAGACAAAAAAAAAATGGGCTGAGGTAAGGGATAGCTGGATGTTTATGAGAAAACTCATAAACATCTAGAGTAATCAGCAGGCCTTGGGCAAAATTTGCTGCTGTTAAACTGTTAGTAAGACAAATGTTGGGAAAACAAGTTCGGTTCTGGCTCCATCGAATCTAAAAACATCACACTGGTTTATGTGGATTGGAGGGATCTGGGAGGTGGGGGGAAGGTGAAGGACATTTTGTTTTCAGCTCTTAAGTAGCAGTTTTCAGTCAGTTCAGTACTTTGCAGTTCCTTCCCCAAACTGTCAAGTTCAAAAATGTCTAAAACATTTTAGGGACCAAGTTTTCTTTTTGATTTTCTAAACCGTGGCTATCATGGAGATCATATACGGTCATGAATTTAATCCCCCAAATATTCAGCATGAAAGATAAAAATATAAACAAACCTGACCATTGAACTATTAGATATTGTGGAAAGTTTGGAAAACATAAAAGCATGAAATGAAAAAATGAGAATTACGTGTAATCTCACTACTCAGAAAGGAGTACTTGATCCATTATTCAAACAAACTTAGTTAAATTGCTATTAAACAACTATTAGGGTCTTTTGATCAATATCTATAACTTCCAGAGATGAGAAGTAGCAGGGTTTTATGTCTCTATTTTCCTTGACCAGTCTCTAAAATATAAATGTGTTAATAAGTGTCTGTTTTTAGATGCTGGAATCATGGATATTTCTTTTCTGTATCTTATGAATTTCTAATGTAAGAAGATGAAGATCGGGTTTTTTGTTGTGTAATACAATGATAGGAAATTCTTTTTTTTTTGGAAGCAGGTTCTCGCTCTGTCACTCAGGCTAGAGTGCAGTGACATGATCACAGCTCACCGCAGCCTTGAACTCCTGGACTCAAGTGATCTTCCTGCCTCGGCCTCCAGAGTGACTGGGACTACAAGTATGCACCACCATGCCTAGCTATTTTTTTTTTTTCTAAATTTTTTGTAGAGCTTGGTTTTGCTATATTGCCCAGTCTGGTCTTGAATTCCTGGCCTCAAATGATCCTCCCACCTCAGCCTCCCAAAATGCTAGGATTACAGGCATGAGCTAACATGCCCAGCCAATAATAGCAAACTCTACTTAAAACTGTGCCAAATGTACGGACATTTACTAGCAAATAAACACAAAACATTTGTATGATCTGTTCTCGAAAACCTGGAAAAGTCTCATCCTCTGCATTGTAGCACTTGGACATCCACTATGGGTTTGTCGCGTTTACTCTGAGGCAGTCACAATGACATCCTAAAGCCAGGAGCAGCCACCCTGACCAGATGAGTCAACAGATTTCTCCATGAAGTTGGGGAACAATACAAGAACATGGCGTTCTGATCTGGAATGCTTCTCTGATGGTATTTAGGTTACTGGGCTTTCCAGATTTTTACATTTTGTTCACGTAAGGGTAGTGAGGTTTGCTCAATTTTGCAAAACTCATTTCACCAGTGGAAAAATATCCATTTGTTTCTGATACTCATTAACAAAGCCCCTAGTATAACCTTCAATAATAATTTTTTGAATTTCCTGAGAATTTCAAGTATGGATTCTTGAGAAGGGTATTTTGGATACTAACCAACAGCCCCTGGGGTGTAGATCAACATTAATTCATGTACATATATCTATATTAAAATATTTTGTTTTTTAACAAAAATATATTTTTGAAAGCAGATCTGACTGGACACAGTGGCTCATGCATGGAATTCCAGCAGTCTGAGAGGCTGATTGCTTGAACCCAGGAGTTTGAGACCGGCCTAGGCAACATAGTGAGACCTTGTCTCTACCAAAAAAAAAAAAAAAAGGTAAAAATTAGCAGCGTGCAGTGGCACGTGCCTGTAGTTCCATCTACTTGGGGGGCAAAAGTGGAGGCTGAGGTGGAAGGATCACCTAAGCCCAGGAGGTCAAGGCTTCAGTGAGCTATATCGTGCCACTGCACTTCAGCCTGGGTGACAGAGTGAGAATCTAACTAAAAAAATAAATAAAAAGTAGATCTTTTTTATATTAATATTCACATTCCCCCCTTTAAATATCTTAAATTTTTTTTTTTTTTGAGTTGGAGTCTCACTGTTGCCCAGACTGGAGTGCAGTGGCCTCTCCCGGCCACCGCAGCCTCGACGTGCTGGGCTCCAGCGATCCTTCCGCCTCTGCCTTCCAAGTAGCTGGAACTACGGGCGCATGCTATGACACCCAGCTAATTTTTTATTTATTGTAGAGATGAGGTCTCGCCAAGTTCCCCAGGCAGGTCTCGAACCTGCGGGCTCAGGCAATCCACTCACCTCAGCCTCCCAAAGGCGCGGGATTACAGGCTGAGCCACCGAGCCCAG
>CAUYQG010251029.1:0-22768 GCA_963574415.1 Tarsius wallacei
GGGCTCAGGCAATCCACTCACCTCAGCCTCCCAAGGCGCGGGATTACAGGCTGAGCCACCGAGCCTGGCTTATATAGTAGTTCTTAAATAATAAGTCCTTTTCCCTCCTCAGAAAATTTTTATTGAGTGTATATTAAATACTATGCATCTAGGATATATCAGTAAACAAAACAAAGATCCCTGCTTTCATGGAGCTTAATTCTAGCATATTGAAATTTGGAAGCTTACTTAATCTTTCAGGGTTTTCAGTGTTGGTGACTTAGTCAACTTGGGCTAGAGGGCTTAAACAATAGACATTTATTTCTCACAGGTCTGGAGGCTGGCAGGTACAAGATTAAGGTGCTGGCAGATTGGGTTCCTCACGAGGGCTCTCTCTTTGGGTTGCAGATGGCTGCCTTCATCCTCACATGGCAGAGAGGAAGCTCTGATGTCTCTTCTTATAAGGGCACAATTCTATTACAGCAGCTCTACATTCAAGACCTAGTCACCTTCCAAAGGCCCCACCTCCTAATACCATCATATTGTGGGTTAGTACTACAACATGTGAATTTAGTGGGGGACACAGACATTCAATCTATAACATTGACAGAATTTTGTGCTTAAAGGAAGCAAAATACAAATTAGGGGGAAGTTGAGGCAAATGCCATGTTTTAGGAGAACTGATTTTATAAATTTTCCCTCAGAGAGTTTTGATTTCTGAAGATATCAATTGCACCTCCTCTGAAAAGGAATCTATTTAGATTATGAAGCCTTGGAAAATAAAGATAGGAAATACTTCCCAAGGAGACTGGAGACCTGAGAGTGTCTGGGGGGAGCATGGGAATTTGGGTATTCATGATTCCCAGAAAGAGCCAGTCTGGAGCCTTAGCAAGGAGGTGGTTACGAGGCGAACAGTCCTCCAGCTGTGGGGCTCTCAGGCCAGGGCCCACAGGAAGCCGAGGGAGTGGCTGGCGAAGGCTGAAGGAAAATTCCAGAGTTGAGAGGCAGTGCCTTGGGGACGCCACAGTGTCTTCAGCCTGGGCTTCATTATCCAAACAATAACAAAAAACCTCAGAAAACAACAACAACAAAAAAATCACCCTAAAGTGGGAATATTCAGAAATGAAATAAATAACAACGTTAAGTGTTTATTTTGTTAGAAAGAAAAAGAATGATTTCAGCCTTCAGGCCTTATTAATAAAAGAAAGAGCTGTCAGAAAAGAGAAAAGATATCTCAGAGGAAGCAGGAAGGATGCAATGAACCCCAGGGAAGGCTGTTTGGGGGAAATCCAAGTTTGAATGAAGCCGGGCTCTGGAGGATGGCCTGGGAGCTACTGGCCTGAAATGGTCGCCAGAAACCTGAGCAGAGAAAGAAGGTTCTGAGACAAATTTGAGAGGCTTGGACTTAGTGTGTGGCTTGGAGCAGAGCACAGGTTGAGTCAAAAAGCCAGAGATGTTCAGGAGCTCACAACCTTCCTGATGGCCACATCATCTTCTGTCCACGCCCTTCACAGCCACCTCCTTGTGGAAAAAGTCATGGCTCATATCCACCAAACAGCTGCCAGTGTCTGCAGCCTAATTGTTTTGTTTCTTTAGGACCCTCAGAGCAGATGAATATATGGTTAATGTTAAATGTAAATGCTTAATCTGGTCATTAGGATATATATACATGTATATACATTAAATGCCTAATATCATATATTATGGCTGCATATTCACACAAGGTACATATGGTGAGAAACACTTGTGGGGCTAGAAGTGAACCAGGTAATCAACCCAGAAGAGGGATTACAAAATTGGAAATACTCTAAAGAGAGAGTGCATTTGACCAATCTTAAAGGCAGGGTAGATTAGAAATGAGGAATCAGGATCTGGAATCAAACCTCTCTGGTTTTCCTCAGATCTCTGCCACTTGCTAGCTTTGTGATCACCGGCAAATCACTAAACTTCTCTTTTTTCCGTTTCCTTTTTGTAATTTGTGGATACTGAGTTTATGTTTGAAAAGAACTCAGAGTGGTGTCTGGCCCATCATACGCACTCACATAATGGCTGTTTTTCTCTGCTTTAAACTAGTTGTCAAAATGTTCAGAGCAGTTTGTCACCAATTTAAATGCTTCCAGAGATGAGACAGGGAAGGCTCATGCTTGAAATAAGGTAGAAGTAAAGTCAATAAGGATCAACAAGGGTTGCGTGAGTTGGAGGGTGCTTGTCCAGCTGGAACGCACAATGGTTGCTCAGATCTAGCCCTTTCTTGCAATATTGCCAAATCTTATGATTTACCAAGACAAGTTGGTTAGTAGCACTTTTATATGAAACCTCCCAGTTTTTAACCTGAAATAATCTCAAATTAAAAAAAAAAGATCTGCAAACCCCAACAAAATGTTCCTGTAGCTCCAATCCTGCCCATGATCCAGAATTTTGCCACTGCTGATGGCGTGGTCTGGTCTGACAAGGTCCCAGATGTGTGAGCAGGAGGTGTGTCAAATGATCCCTGTGGAGAAGCACCAAGCAGGCCTTGCCATCAGGGAAGGGTTTTGCTTGGCTGTTGTTGTTGACTGTCAAAGCCAAGCCCAATGCAAATAATGTCTTTCTTTTCTCTTTAGTGAAGCAGCTGGGTTGATTTCTGCATCTGTTCATCAAACTAGTCTTTGACAATACACCTTAAAAATGAAACCTGAACACCTGCAGCTGCTGTTTATCTTCTCTTTAAACTGGTTTGATTTTTAACAGACCATCCTACTGGCTGTCCCCCTTTGTTTTTGTGTTTTGTTTTGTTTGTTTTTGGAGTTGAGGTCTCACTCAGCTAGCTAGAGTGCAGTGGCATGATCACAGTTCACTGCAGCCTCAAACTCCTGGGCTCAAGTGATCCTTCCACCTCAGCCTCCTGAGTAGCTGTCACTGCAGGTATACACTACCACATCCAGCTAATTTCTTGATTTTCTGTAGAGATGAGGTCTTGCTATGTTCCCCACGCTGGTCTCAAACTCCTGGGCTCAAGCGATCCTCCCACCTCGGCCTCTCAAAATGCTGGAATTACGGCATGAGCCACTGCCCCAGGCCTGTTTCCCTTTGTTAACTAGAGCACAACTCAGCATATCCCCATCAACTGCTGCTCCACCCAAGGCCTTACTTGGGACCCTGAGTTGAGTACAAAGAGAAAACAAATATGTTTTACCCAGAAGAAACTCCACAGAAAAGAATGAAAAGGTAGATATAATTCAGATGTTTGAGAACTGACTCAGGCCCAACCTCATGAGACAGTGAGCACTTGCATAAAACTCGCTTACTGGAGTTTTGGTTTTTGTTTCCTTAAATGCCGCTTTTGTCCTAGTACTTATTTATGATACTTATTTATGATACTGACTCTTAACTTTTGAGATTTTGCTGCTAGGTGGTATGGCATAGGAAGGTGTTAACTTTAAGAGCACTGTTGTATGTTAAATGTGTATAATACAAAGCATTCGACATTTGAGAATTTAGTATCTTGGTTGTTTCCTGGCTGGGGGCCAGATTTTGTTAGCTGTGTGAACCTATTCAAGTTATTACTACAGCTTGCAGTGAAATGAATCAATATTAAAACCACAAAGATTCCCACAGCAACTCAGGGCTTATCTAATAACCTCAACCTCAATTTCCTCATTTTCTTCTTGAAACTACTTATACCTGCTTGTTCACAAAACTGTTATGTGCCTGCCCTTCCTGCAGCCTCCTTCTGAGGAAAGTGTCTTGGGAGATTCAATCTATAGTGTCTTTCTGCCTACTGCCAAGGACCCTGTCACTCGGACTGCAACAGCCTAGCCTGAACCTCTGCTTTTCATCAGAACAGAGAGGAACCATAAGGAAACTGGTATGAGGCTGCCCATGAGTAGAGTTCCATGGTAAAATGTATCATATTTGTCCGAATATTTCTTCTCTCTTGGGGACAGTCAATGAGAAATTCACCAGGGACAGAAGCAGAGAGCAAGAGGTGTGCTTATTCTGGGGAAAGATGACTTGAAAGATAGTAGGTGCTTAATTTGTTGGGGTGAATTCAGCCACGATTTCTCAGAGAAGAGTATTTTATTTATTCATCTTTTATTTGTTCATCAAAATAGTTTGACCATGTGAATGTTTGCTGATATCCTAGGCACGGTGGAGGACACATCTGGGCTCATCCTCAAAATAATTTAAATCTGGGTGGTGAGATTTAAGGTTATATTTTAATTTGGAAATTAAATAATAGAAAATGAGTTGTGATTTCGTAGCCTTCCCAGAACCATCCTCCTCTTGGGTTTTAAAATATTGGAGGGTTTTTTTCTTTGAGTATAAGGTGTTTTTGAGACCTTTCTGGCTATTTAAAATTTGCTCCTCTCCTCTCTCACTTCCCCAACCTCCCTTACACTGCCCTATATTTCTTTCATTCTACGTAGCACCTTCTAACATAGAGAATTGCTTATTTATTTGCCTGTATTCACTGGTTATTACCTGTCTCTGCAAAAATGTCAGCTCCACAAGAACAGATATTCTTGTCTCTTTTTTTTTTTTTTTAACTGATGTATTCTAAGTACCTAGAACGGTGCCTGGAATGTGACAAGTGCTCACTGAAGATTTGGTGGATATTGAGTGAATGAAACCTTCAAATTATGGGTAAAAACATTTCTGAAATCTTTCTTACTTCCTGTCTTCTTAACTATGATATTCTGGATAGAATGTAAGTTTTGGTAGTCTGTCATATTGAACCACTCTTATTGTGCTTAGTTTTTGTATCACCTTTAGGGTCTACTGAGGAGGATAGAACTATTTTCTCCCTTTATGGACTAAAAGACTCCAGGAAGATGTACTATTTGAGTTCCAGTATCAGCTTTCTCTTTGATATCAGTTGACCAGAGGTCCTTTCTCACCACTTCTTGGGAAAATGTCTTTCTGCTTCTAATGTTTGGCCTAGTCAGTGATGGGCTTGGGAAATTCAGAGAAGGAAACCTGCTGGATTTATGATAGATATAAGACTAAATAAGTGAGACTTAACTTTGAGAGCTCATTTTCTAATTTCCAACAATTTCAGCAATCTTTCAAGTGATGTCTCATATAAAACGAGGACTCATGGAGCAGTCTGTTATCAGAATTTTCTCAAGTTCACATGGCTGACCTATGGAAGTGATGGGACTTCAACCGAGGTCTACCTAGCTTTAAAGTTAGTACCCTTGTCTTATCATATTGCTTCTATGAGGATTTGGAAATGTGTTCCTTTGAATAATGTATATAAAATTCCACTCATGAAACTTACACCATGGCTTTTGGCTGCTCATGGAACTTTTTCTTTCTGGCTCTTACTTTTTAAAAAACCTTCCTTATAAAGTTGAGGTTTGGGATGGCTGAGTTCTAGTCAGAGATGCTTTATAGCATAAGCCAATGAGGGGAACATACCCTTGTTTCTGGAAGGCACTGAGGGTCCCTTTAGAAAATCAAATATGGATTTTTAGATTCATAGTTGAGTCCAGAGCAGCATGTAAGGACTATTCGAAAGATATTTGGTTAAATGGCCACCTTCAACATGGGACAGCTGCCTATGATTATGCTAGTGACATTGGCTTCAAGAAGAAATTGACAGAGACCAGCTCCTTCATGCTTTTCCAGATTGGAAGGCAATCCTGTCTCCTAAGAGGAGTGGTCATATATCTGTTCCTGGCATCACTTTAGAGGTTTAAGAGAACAAGAAAATTAATTACGAAGTTCCCTGCACAATGAATAAGAGAAATGAAAGAGAAAATGACTTAATGAGTTCAGAGTAACAATAACACCATTTTTATCATCAAAAATATAAACAAACATTTCCCAAGTTTCCCTTGGAGGAGGCTCTTCACATAAAACCCATCCCAGCTTGACTCCAAAACTGAGACCCATTCTCCATGGAATCTCTTTCCTCTCCCCAGGGGTCTAAAGGTGACAAATAGCCCTAAGGTTTCAGAACACTCTGGGCTGGAAAAAAAAACAACAAACTTTTACTTATGTAGAGTCCAAGGGTTCAGGTTTCTTCTCACTATTTCTAGAGTTGGATTTTGCTCTTAATAATTATGCCTGTCTTTTGACCAAACTAAAGAATTCGACTGCTGCTATTTCTATTACCAGAACTATCTTCTAATGATTCCTACTCTCTTCTTTTATCTTCACTTCCTCTTCTCTTTCCCAATGCTGTCCTTATTTTGCAGATAATTTGGCTTCAAACTTTTGGTCTTGACTTCTAAGAGGCTGTTTTCTTACCAACTTCCTATTGGCCATTCTTTGGTGTCAGGTGGCCCTTTGGGATTTACCTAAACATCTTTCCTTCCTGTAGAGTATTGAGAAGAGGGGGTGCAACATCAGACCCATGGGACAGAGTTCTTTGGCTGATAACATAGAGGCACAAGGCATTTCTCAGAATACCAGTGTCATTTATTTACTAAATCTTTCATTCAGTCATGCCTTCAATCTCTCAACAAATATATTTCATGCCTCTGTTTGTCAGGGTTGAGAAGTAGATAAAGGCAGGACTTCTTGTCTTATTTGGGATATTCCCTCCCTTCTTCACTTAGTTGATTTCGATTCATTCTTTACATTTCAGCCAGGTTATCCATAACCTCTTCAAATAAGCCTTCCTTAGCCCACAATTTTATGTACTCGTAGAAATCTTCTGTTTCCCTTAACAATAATTAACAAAGCCAATGCTTTTTTAAAAACCCATAATCATTTGTTGAATTTCTTTACTAGACTGTAAGCTGGATGCTCATTTTTCTCACCCTTGGATATTCACTATCTAGCAAGCACTCAGTAAATAATTGTGTAGTGTATGTTGAGTAGGGACACAAGTCAGAAGATGATGACATCTAGTGTGATGGTAGCATAAACCCTTGGGTTCATCTAAAGCAAATTGAATTGTGGGGTGCATAGGATGTAGGAAAACTTCTGGAAATGACACTTGACCTGAGTTCTAGAGACTGAGGCTTTAGCCCAATAATGAACACAGGGGTAGGGGCTTGTGACAGCATTCCCATTTAAGTCAACATCATAAGCCAAACCCTGGAAGTGGGGGAAAACGAGGTTGACCTGTTTGGTCAGGCAGACTGTTCAGAGAGTTGGGGAGTGAAGATTTGACAATTGAGACTATACATGCAGATTGAGGGTCCATCATGAAGGTTCTGCATGTTATGCTAAGTTTTTTTTTTGTCTTATCCTGCACGTGGTTGGTAAACACTGAAGTATTTTAGGTAGGATGGTGGCATTAGCAGACATGCTACATGTGGGTGTATAGATCCTAACTTGCATCACAGGCCACTGGAGGAAGGTCAGGAAATTCCTCTTTCTTGCTGGTCCTGGAAGCAAGTTGCCAGGAGAAAGTGGAAGTCCAGAAGAAATGGGAGGTTTCCATGCTTTACAGTGGTGAAGGGAAAAATCTGGATAAGACTAATAAGGGCAAAGATTTATTTCTTCAAAAGCCAGAATTTTAGAAATGCAGCTTTTATTTTCTGGGAGGAAAAAGAGTATTCTGGGTGTTTGGATAGCACATAGGAGACAGAAGCCCAGAAAGGTAGCCTTTCCTTTTGAGAGTGTGGTTGAGTGAGTGATTATGCCGCATTTCATGTAACAGTCAATGGGACCAACAACTTTTTAATCCTTACCACAATGTTTGGTGTTTTAGGAAATGCATGCAAAAGAAATTCTAAGAAAATGATGCACGAGGAAAGGAAATACATTGTATTTTACCATGGAATAAATTTATGACTCAATCATCATGATTTAATTAAGACCCCCTTGAAGTTTCTCCTTCTGGGATTTTGGACGCTTGCTTCTCATTTTTTGGAAGCATTTCTTCCCCTTTTACATACCGACTTTTAGTGTTTCTGCTTGCCAAGCTGCTTCTCTCCTCTTAGCTCTGGATTACCTCAAATCCCTCTTCTGAGCAGCGATTGCTGCCCAATAAACCTTACTCTGTCTTGACTCAACAGCCTCTCTGGTTTCTCCTCATCTCTGGTGCCAGCTCTGTGGGAAGGGATCCCAACTTGTGAAAACCCTTGCTCAAAACTCATTTAATTCTTCACATTCCCAAGTGCCTCACCAACCTCAGCTCAAGGAGAGGCAACATCTCTCAGGAGCAAAGCTGAGGAATGTGCTTCTGCTGTCTGAACAAAGAGCTAGCTCTTTGCCTGGGACTGGCCTGTGTGGCCAATTTGAGGGAAAGTTGTGAAATAAATGACCTTTGGCTTTTCCTCACATCTTAATATGTCCCCACATGTTCTTCTGCATCCATTTTAGTTTTGTTCCTCATCAATCATAACAACTTTGCCCTGGGTTTTTATGGGCAAAAAGCCTGGATTTAAAATAAGACCCAGTTCAACTCCCAACTGTAGTACAAGCTATATGGACATCGGGCAAGCTCTTCTCTGTACTCTTCTCTCATTCATAAAAACAGGACCCTGACACCTACTAGCCATATTGGCTATGAGAATCAAAGTTTATGGTACATTTATAGGTGCTTTACAAACTATAGAGCAGTGGTCCCCAACCTTTTTGACACCGGGCACTGGTTTCATGGAAGACAGTTTTTCCATGGATGCAGGGGAAAGGGGGCTGTGTGTGTGTTGGAGGGGTGGGATAGTTTTGGGATGATTCAAGTGCATTGCATTTATGGTGCACTTTATTTATTATTATTACATTGGAATATATAATGAAATACATAGCATCAGTGCTTCAGCTCCACCTCAGATCATCAGGCGTTTGATTCTCATAAGGAACACACAACCTAGATCCCTCGCATGTGCAGTTTACAGTAAGGTTCACACTCCTATTGATAATCTAATGCCACCACTGGTTTGATAAGAGGTGGAGTTAGGAGGTAATGTGAGCGATGGAGAGTGGCTGTAAATACAGATGAAACTTCTCTCACTCACACATCACTCACTTCCTGTTGTGTGACCCAGTTCTTCACAGGCCATGGACTGGTACTGGTCAATGAACCAGGAATTGGGGACCCCTGCTATAGACTGTCATGTCAATGCTAAGGATATAATTAATGGTAATACCTAAATTCTAGAACATGCTGTGCTGCTTCCTTAATGTTATTTATTTCAAGTCACTACTGAGGCACTGAACCTGAACATAATCCCTCTAGGTCCTGTGTGTTCGATTCTATTTATTCTCCTAAAATTTTCCCCCCTTGGTTCATATTTTCTGCCTTCAGAATTCCACCTAGATTTTCAAAGAAACTTATGAATATTATTGAACTAGTAATAAAAGGAAGGTAGCTGTGGTATACTTATATGTGATGTGACAAACTTGTGAGATGTGTATATAAAATCTACTATGGTAGATAGACTATGTGAAAGTCAAAAGACCACAAATTCACCTCTCTCCCCTCCTTTTTATTTGTTCTGCAGTCTAGGCCAATGTTTTCAAAGGTGTAATAGAGAGGAATATAAGAATAGAGAGATCAAAGTGTGGAAAACCTGAGGTTAAATGAAGTTAAATAAGTTTCTTTACAGTGGGATTAATGTACACTGGAAATATTCAAGAAGGAAACTTGTGCATCTTTTTTCAAACTTGGTGGACCTAGAAGACCTTTTATTCAAATGAAGTGTCTAGGTGACTAATGTTTTAGGGGGCACATCTAGGGAAACTGCTTTTGGCAAATTCTGGAAAATAGGATAATAATAGTTGGCCCCTGAGTATTTGCAGGATTAAGCATAGTAATATGTGGAGTGGAAGCAAGGGCTACTGAGCATGGAAGACTTAAACAGCAGCAATGTCTCAGTGGTTTCCATCTGTGAGATGTTTAATGGTGATGACCAGGAAATATCATGGTGTCAACAAATGAGGGATGCACTCTCAGGTGGACTCTAAGAAGAAGGTGATTCCCTCTACCTCTCTACAAGGAGGCTTACAAACCCTTCCCACCATCCACCATCCCAGTAGGTATTCCCCTGACTTTCTGTGATCATACTAAGGATTCTAGACCAAGAAAAGCAAGCTCAAAAGACAAAAGCAACATGGAGCTCAAGGAAAAAATGTAGAACCCATATTAAGGCTTTAGCCACACTGGTTAAGTTGAACACCAACTTCTTAGATAAGAAAAAAAATAAGCAACTGTGTTTAAGACACTGGAATTTTGGCCAGGCATGGTAGCTCAAACCTGTAATCCCAACATTTTGGGAGACCGAGGCAAGAGGATTGCCTGAGTTCAGGAGTTTGAGACCAGCCTGGGTGACTTGGCAAGAGCTCGTCTCTACAATAAATCAAAAAAATAAGCCAGGTGTGATAGCATATGCGTGTATTTCCAGCTACTTGGAAGGCTGAGGTGGAAGGATCACCTGAGCCCAGCAGGTTGAGGCTGCGGTGGCCGTGAGTATGCCACTGCACTCTAACCTGAGCAACAGAGCGAGACTCCAACTCAAAAAAAAAAAAGACACTGGAATTTATTCTTATCGAGGGCGTGGGCTCGGTCATTCTCAGTCTTCATCATTTTTGTTTTAATCTTCATCACAAATCTCAAGTTAAAGAATACCTGGGGTGTGCTCACAAGTGGATCTTAGATGTGGTTGGGCCTAACTTGTTCTATTAAAGTCAGATTCTGGTATCCACAGGGGGTAAACACAGGTCAGCAGTGCCCTTAACATCATTCACAAGAGGTTTGTACTAGAGGGTCTATACTGATGCTCAATGTACTATCTCATTCCTTTGTTTGTTCCACATTCACTGATTCCACAGACCTGCTCAGTGACAGGCCCTGTGATAAGTGCTGGGAACTAAAGATGAATAGGGTAGATGTAGTCCTGTCTCTCATGGTCTTATGCTCCAATGATAGAAAATATTTGTGTATTTAATCTGGAATGAAGAATGGAAGAAAAATCCTTATTATATCTAGTTGGCTTATGTCAGTGTTGACATAAAGGCATAGCATTCACCCTCTGGTCCAAAAGAGTGACTAATGTAGGATTTACAGGTAGTTTTTTGCCAGTGCATAGTGGTCCTCTGTCAGGCTTCTGAGGAAGGGGTCTGGAAAGGCGGCTCCTTCTGGGTCCTCAGCTCTCTTGCCAGCAAATAGCTTGAGTGCTACAAAAGATCACATGCATTTCTTTCTCTAGATCAGGATCTTTCCTCCAGGAGACAAAGCTCTTCTGCCATGATCTGTGGTGGAAACTCGAGCCAGATCTACTCAGTGCATTGGCTGGTCACAGGCAAGTGGGCAATTTGAACTGTGAGTCAGAGTCTCATCAAGGAACGCTTCTGACACACAACCTTCTTCCTCAGTTTACTTCCCATCTTCTGGTGTTAAACACAAGAGGATATTTAAACTGAGATGGCTCTAAAGAATCTATGGATTACAATGGTGTGAACAAAAAGCCTAGGGCCTGGTGCAGTGGCTCATACTTGTAATCCCAGTACTTTGGGAGGTTGAGGCAGAAGAATCATTCCAGCATAGGAATTCGAGACCAGCCTGGGCAACATCGTGAGACCTTGTCTCTACAGTTAAAAACTTAAAAAATAAATAAATAAATAAAAACAACTGGGCATGATGGCTCATGCCTGTAATCCCAGCACTTTGGGAAGCTGAGGCAATAGGATTACTTGAGTTCAGGAGTTCAAGATCACCTGATCAAATAGCGAGACCTTGACTCTACAAAGAAATTTAAAAATTAATCAGGTATGATATTGCACCTGTAGTCCCAGCTACTCAGGAGACTAAGGTGGAAGAATCCTGAGACCAGGAGTTTGAGGCTGCAGTGAGCCATGACTGTGCCACTGCACTCTACCTTGAGACTCCGATTCAAAAAATAAGAAATAAAAATAAATAAATAAGTAAATAAGGAGCCTAATTTCCCATTCTGTGCTATGATCTTTCTTTTGGTGCCAAGTTATCATGATTGCAGTAAAAATGGATTCAAATTTTTCATCAACTATAATTCTGATTTGGAAGAGGGCTGTTATAAATGAATGAAGGGTGATGCTGCCAATAGCCATCTACACGTTCAAACAGCACAGAAGAAAAATTGATTTAACTGTTCTGGGAGGGCAAAGTAGATGTAAAAAACAAAAAGAGGAAGAAAAAGAATGGTTGTAATAAGAAGTGCCTTGATAAATGGTGGACATTTTCTATATACTTGATCTTCACAGGATCCAATGACAAGCATGGAGAGATTTAACATAATTGTGAAAAGTTAAGAAACCTAGGAAAATAATAAGAGATGACTCAAAGTCCACAGGATGTCTCTCAGTCTAATGCTTTCTTCTTTTTGGTTTTACATGATTTTAATACTATTTGTACCTTATTTTCTTTTTTTATACATACATGAAACATTTAATCTGTTTAATATATACATAAATGACTTCACAACCTTTCTGTCTAGTCTTGATGACCCTTCCTAGATTTTTATTCATTAATTCATTTATTCACCCGATAGGCCATTGCCTTTAAGTCCAGGGCATTGAGAATTTAAGGATTTCAGAGTCTTCCTTTAGAGAGTTCATAATCTAGAAGAGGAAATAACACACCACTCTAATAATGGGTGGACTCTGAAGATACAGTGGGGAAATGGTTGGAATGTAGAGGACAGAGAAACCCATTTTGGCTTCACATTCATTTCTTCTCTACCACCTACCTGTGGTCTTAGCCAGCATAGCTGAAAACATGGCTTTGACCATGTAACAAAACTGCACTTGTACCCCTTACATTTATTTATTTGTTTAAAAAAAACCAATGGCTTTAAATCAGACTGGTGGATTCAGTCCTCAACTACCACCACTGACTGGGTGTCCTTGGACAGAATATTTATTCTCTTTAAATTTCAATTTTTCCAAATGTAAAATGGAGGTAATAATAATTAATAATATCCATGACTAGTGTTGAGGACAGAAAACGTCAGTGACTAGAAAGCACCTAGCAGAGAATAAATAGTAAATAACATATAGTAAGTGCTAAATACAATGAATTGTATCTTCTACCATAACTTATCCTTTCTCCTGACATGCTTGTCTGAATCAATGCCCAGCCCTGTTTTCCCTGGTTATGAGGCTCACAACCCAGGAATTTCCCCTTTTCCTTCTCTTTGCTCTGTGTGGATTGTCCCTTCATGGGATCTCTGTCTTCCTTCTGTTCCTGTCCATGCTGCCACCTGAATTTTGTCCTTCTTTAATATTGACTGCCAGTTAACATTTTGTTTTTTGTTTATTTGTTCTAGACACACTATATACTTTTCGTTTAGATATACATTATTGTGTATAGTTGAGATTTATAATATAATGCGGTAGGATATATGTAGATAGTAAAATGGTTACTGTAGTGGAACAAATTTACCTATCTTCTCACTTCTTGGTATGATTGTTAAAAGCTAGAATCTAGTTATTTAACAAAAAATCCCAAATACAATAAAAATGTTATTAACTCTAGTTTGATCTCTAGACCTAACATTCGATCTCCAGACCTGTTCATCCAACGTATCTGCTACTTTGCATCCTTTAACCCAGATCTCCTCGTTTCCACCTCCCCCACTCCTGCCTCTGCAAACCACTATCTTATTCTTTACCAGTTAATGTTTTAGAGGGTATACTCTGCAACAGCATGCTTTTGTTTACCTATAATAACACCAGTATGAGATGAGCATTATTGTTTTCATGTTCTTTTACAGAATGGAAATATTCTTAGTCTGTTCAGGCTGCTGTAGCAATATACCACAGTCTAGGTAGCTTATAAACAACAGAAATTTATTTCTCACAGTTCTGAAGGCTGGAAATCGAAGATCAGGGTGACAGCAAGGCTGGATTCTGGTGAGAACCCTTTTCTAAGCTGCAGACTGCTGACTTCTCTAATATCCTAGCTAACTAGGCCAGGAGCTAGCTTCTCACTTCTTCTAAAGGCACTAATCTCATTCTTTTTTTTTTTTTTTTTTTTTTTTTGAGTTGGAGTCTCACTCTGTCACCCAGACTGGAGTGCAGTGGCCACTCCCGGCCACCGCAGACTCGACCTGCTGGGTTCCGGCGATCCTTCCGCCTCAGCCTTCCAAGTAGCTGGAACTACAGGCGCGCGCTACCACGCCCGGCTGATTTTTTGATTGTAGAGATGAGGTCTCGCTTGCCCAGGCGGGTCTCGAACCCGCGGGCTCAGGCAATCCACTCACCTCAGCCTCCTAAAGGCGTGGGATTACAGGCTGAGCCACCGAGCCCGGCACTAATCTCATTCTTGAGAGCTCCACCCACATGACCTAACTACCTCTCAAAGGTCCCACCTCCAAATGCAGGTTTTGACATATAAATTTTGGGAGGAACACAAAACATTCAGCTTACAGTAGAAACTAAGTCTTTATTACACAGTCTGGAAGTACAGGCACCGGGGCATGGAGCAGACTTGTCTGCCCAGTGGGCCCCCTGTCATTCTTCCTGCCCTGAAGGGAAATAGTTCTCCAGCCCCCAGCTTCACGTGTCAAAATCCTTTCCAAGAATTAGGTAGATCTACAGTTGTGTCAATGAGACATGCACACAATACAATATGCAGTTTGAAAATGTATGCACCCAAGCTTGACTTTCTGAGTTCAAGTCCTGATCCAGTATTTGCTAGCTGTATGAGCTTGAACAAGCAACTTGTTCCCAATTTTTACAACTTAAAAATAATAACAGTAACAACTCAGCACAGTTTGTAAAAAAATCAAAGGGGTAAAATACAAAAAGTGCCAAGAAAAATGCTTAGTACATTGTAAGCAGTTATCATGAGCCTGTGAGGAAGAAAAAAAGCAGTATTTTCTGCTTTTTGCTTTTTCATTGATCTTGCATAGTGACTGGAGCATAATGGACACTCAAAACACGGGTGGATTGATACGATCATGTTGATATTCTTCTGAATGAATTAAGGAGGTTTTGGAATTAATAATGAAAAGAATCTTAGAATATCCATAGAAAAATTATAAAAGTCAAGTAAATAAAGCCATTCAAAATAATAGTGTTAGCTTTTTCCAGGATAGTTTAGTGCTTGATCTTTCATATAATGATTTTTAAAGTAGTAAATAAGTGTAGTGTTACCTAGTCAAGGATCATGAGATTTAATCTCCAGACTAGTTTAAGGGAATTGACATCAACCTTCGGGTTATGTGTTGAAACTTCCAAGCTATCAATTTCCCCTGGAGTGGGGCAGGGGAGGGGGGGAAGATAATAACAAACTGAGATTTTTATGGATACCCCTTAATGACTTGACTGTATCTCATGCCTTATTTGAACAACTGAGTATCTTGTCCAACCCTGAACAGCTAAGGAATTGGCCAATAAATGCTGTTGCCTAGCCTTGCTTGCTATCCAGAGAGTGGTCATAGTCCACCTCCACCAGAACCTTGTTAGAACTACAGCATCTGGACCCCACCCCAAATTAAACAAGAGTCTGAGTTTTAACAAGATCCCTGAAAGATTAGCACGCACATCAAAGTTTGAAAATCAACGATGTAGAGATTAAAAAGACAATAGTGTTAGAAGTAACATTTGTTATATGTTGTTGGCATCCCTACTATACAGGGTAAAATGAAGCTCCAATTCGTAAGATGAAAGAGATGAAGTCCTATGAGCAGAAGCTCTTTTGAAGATAAACCAACCTCTGGCATTCAAAAGCAACTGGGTTGCAAAGAGGTGACTCATTGTTTAAAACATACACTCTACTATGAACTGTAATCATTGGACAGATTGGAAAGGACAATGCTAAGTGTCTCTGTTAATTTCTAGAAGAAGCTAGATGACCAGCCACCAAAAGCACACTAGCCTGGCCAAATTGTCCACAGAGGACACTTAATATACCCAGCCACAGTGACTGTAGAATGAGTGAGGTTGCTGAGTGGGGATAGCTCAGAGAAGAGTCTTGTCCAAAAATATTGCCCATTCAAGAGTCTTAAGTTACTGTAGGACAGACTTATTCTGGACCCTCAAGACTATCAGAAATTACAGGTCTTTAGGTAACTTTGATTTGTCTGCTGTGGAATACAGTATATAATATTTGGCTAATAGAGGAAGTAATGATACAATTTTCTTCTGAGGCAATGGTGCTAGCCTGCCTGGAGAATGAAAAATTGATTCTGGTTAGGAAGCAAGTTTTTGAACCAACCTTAGGATCTGCAATTTGTTTTTCTGAATTTCACAAAGACTAAGTGACTTGCCCAAGGCAACAGGGCTGGTTATGTTGGATCTACTTTCCCTCATGAGTCATCTTGAATAAAGTAAACTTCAACCTCAATGCTCTTCAATTTGACGTAGAAACTGTTCTTATAAATGGTCCAAAAGTAATAGGAGAGGAAAAAATATGACAAGCAAAACAAAGCAGGGGAAGTAATAAAAGTAGGCACTGATTATGGACATAAATGTACTAAATACTTCAAACATGACTTAAGGTAGTCATAGTAGCTGAAGCATGTAAATTTTTCTGTTGAGTTGAAGCTATGAAATATGGTTTGGATTTTGTTGACTATGTAAAAAAAAGTAGTATATTAATCAAATTATTCTAAATATGTCATTAACTCACTGCATAAAAGACACAAGAGATTTGTCATTAGAAAAAATGTTGCTAAACCATAACATCTGAGCTTCATGAAAATAAATACTCCTATCCTATGAAGTATACAAAAAGGAAAAGATTATAGCTAAAAGTGACACTCAAGATCCCAGGAAGTAACTTACAAAAACAATTATTACTATATACAAATCAATTCAAGAAAAAGAAAACAGATGTCTGTTGAAATTCCAACACCTTTGAGCTCTCTTCTGGTCAATAAATGGTAAGGGAAAATGCAAGACCATATAACATCTGGAAAATAAAAAGTGCAGAAACAATAATAAATATATTTGGGATTTAAAAGAAAAGTCAAAACAAATTTGTTTTACTGGTTAGATTACAATTTTCAGTAACTTAAGGACTCAATTTTCTCCTATCTCTTATCCACTAAGTATGTAAATGAAAGAAAAAGAACATAATAGTCTTGATAGGAACTTCAAGACAATAAGTAAACCTTTTTTTCTTCTATGACAGGAGGAGCGGAAGGAATATATTTTTTCCTAAATATCAAGAAAATTGGATTGTATGAATACCAGAAGCAACATCTTCACAAATATTTGTACTTTATTGAATGTTATCTTGGTATTTTTCCATTAAGGTCTCCTTTTATACTCTTTCTAACACTAATTTTAGGTATTATGGATGGCAAGGAACTTAATCAATAAAATCAAAACCAAAACCAAAAGCTCATCAATAAACATAGCCTAGTAATTTAGACTTGTATTTTGGTTCTTTAAGCCATTCTGGGAACCACCAGTCATCTAGAAACCACTCCACAAATAATCTCCAACTCTTCTGGATACAGCCTCATACAGATGTTTCTTGAGTTGCCCAGCATATAAAAATCCTTCAAACTGGCAGTGACATGTCATAATGCTGACTCACAATCTTGTGACAAGGCCAAGATGGTAGCATTTGTGTGTGAAGAAGGGGGGAGTCAATAAAGGTTACGTATATTTCAGTTAATCAATGTATTAAGAATATTCTACTGACTAAGGATATTAGAACATATCCTTCATGTTGAAACATATTGCCACAATTTTTTGAGAATTTAGGACTCTGAATTTGAAAATATTGAAACCCTAAAAATATTCTAAAGGTAGCGAGATTGTAACAAAGCAACTCCACTGTTAAAACCCTATAATTTTTTAGGGGTTAAATTTAAGAAATTACTGAATGGCTTCCTAATTGTCTTAAAAGAGGTGACTCCATTAACTAAATTTAAATTGAGCATATGAGAAAGGTCCAGGACCCAGGCTTTTAATATTTGTTTTGTTGGAGATACTCCTAAGAAAACTGGGAACAAACATCGGAAGTCATCAGGACCTTTACAATTTTACAGAGTAAAAAAGAGAAAATAAAGAGAAAATAACACTACTTCTTGACTCTATTGATGCTAAAAACAATGCTTAAAATGCAAACACTACTGAAAAAAACAAATTTGAGGCATTACATCAAGGCTCTTGTAACCAGAATAAGTTTAAATAGAACAGATCTTTTTTTGGAGGACCACTTACCAACAAGTCACTTAAAGTGGGTGGTTAAAGCACATGGGATGTTGTCTATGTAGATGATGTTGCTTCCCCTGGATAGTCATCAATTTTAAAAACATTTTTTAAAACATTCTAAAACATAGCTATAAATTCAATTAAAATGTGATATTGAATGTAGTACTTCACTTGAAGATGTTTTGCTTTTTTCTCTGTGAATTCATGTTGTCAGGGATACCACTTCTCACTCAGGATTATAATGGTGGACAACAATCCATTATCTATTAAATAATGTAATAGGGTACAAATGAAAATGAGAGTGGATTTGACCTTGGCTGTATCTGGACAAACAGAGTTGTTAAAACAAAGAGAACCCAGGTGAATCCAATCAAATGTTTTGATTAAAATGCTACACTATCAATATTAGCATGTTAGGTGTGTGTGTCTGAGTGTGTACATGCTTTTTTAGAGGAATGTCAAGGGAGAGTGGGGTTCAGAAGAAACAGCCTCATTCAATTAACCTGTGTTATCTACAATAATTTCATAGGAAATACAAAGAAATAGACTTGTACACAGGCACAGAGCCTTGAAGGTCTTGCAAGATATAGCATAGTTTTTGAAAAGTAATTATGTAAATGAAAAATTACATAAACCTCCAGATGAGCATTTGGATTTCTCTCTTTGTCTAATTCCTTCCCTAGAACAGCACAAAGCCAAGGAAAGCCCCTAAGATTTCCAGTTAGGTTCATTAAACTTTTCAAAAGTTATCAGGCCTGAAATGTTATGTGTTTAACCATTAACTTTTCACAATCCATATGATTTCTTTTACATCTATAAAATATATTCTTTACCCATATTAAAGAAACATTTAATAAGAGCCCATTGTGTTCCAGGCACTATGGTAAATGTCACAGAGGTGTTTGTTTTTGAAAAAATGACAATCCCAAGGAAGCCCTTCCTTAAATTCTGGCAGTTTTCTACTTGTAATCATCAGTTTTCTTCTTCATCATCAACCTGTGGAGTGACTAAACCTATTGTCAGAAATTTTAAATCCCAGACTAGCATCTCTGTCACAATTCAGCCAAGCCCAAGCACCCATACATAGCATTGCAACCTGATGGGAATTCAAGAGATAGAAGCTAACTTCCCCATAGACTTAAGCAACATGGAGGTAGAAGGCGACATCTCTGTGCAACATCATAGAGTGCACTCCATGGGAAAATGTGCCCTTTGTGCAGTTGTTTGCAATTTTGTTGTATCTGGCCCACACATTCCTTTATTGGTATGTCTAACTGGGAGGACTCCTCTTTGGGAATGAATCACATCCTGCTCTGGTAACGTAGGATGTTCAAAAGTACACATGGCCAATTGCTAGGTTAGGTCAGAAATTCATTTGCTCTTTATTGGAATTTACTCTTTCATTTTGGTTTTCAGGAAATTATTGGAGACTGCATAAGAGCTCTAGGGGTGAGTGGTCAGGGACCTGAGAGGGAATGGAAAAATCAGGGTTTCAATTGTCGGGGTCAAGAGAACTTCCCTTTCACCCTTGAAAGATTCACTGAAAAATCAACTCATAGTAAGGGAGATTAATAATAGAAAAGGCTTTACAAATGTATTACTACTGTGTACACGGGACAGAGTGATTGTTCCACATTCCAATGAGGTACAGATGCTTATATACACTATTACTTAGGAAAAAGAGAGGTAATAAAGTGTGAATGATTTTAGAGAGATAGTAAATGATTTTTAGGAGAATTCAATGGGCTTGAAGAACATACAGTGGCCTGGGAGAAAGTCTGTTGGACCTGCAGAGCACAGTGGTTTGCAACAAAAAATCTGTCCAGGTTTGTTGACAGAATTTAGTCTTCCTACAAATAAGTTCAGTTAGTGAAAACTCAGAGCAGAGATCAGAGGTAATTGTTTTCTTCTTTGGTAGTGGACTAAGGCAGATGAAAGAATATCAGCCTGTGTTTTGGGAGAGAGGTAGAGAATTGATAGAAAGGGAGGGGGCAGAGGCAAAACAATTGTTATCCTTGGTAGATCTGTCCAGTCTTTATGTTGATAGGAGAAAAGTCTCATCTAGAATCTGTTCATCTCTAAGAGCCTTTAATTCAAAATACTGAAAGCCATAATCTGGAGCAAAGTTTCCCAAACTCCTTCATGACGAGTGGTACGATATGATTCTGGAAGGCCAATGGGTGAGAGCAGGAGAGGAAAGGTGTACTGACCATGGCTAGAATGAGCTGGAGGAGAGCAAGGAAGGCACCAAGAGGTAGATGAGGCGAAGTTGAAAGGGGTCCTTAAACAAAGGAAGCAGCATTGAAATTGATACTCAGATATCTAAAATTTACAACGAAGGGTCTAACTCCAGACCCTCTTCTGAGCCAGTGCTTTTACTTCCTAAATTACCATTGGAATAACTAGCTCAGAACAGGGGAAGAAGGCACCTGCATTTTACCCAGCTTAGAGCAGAGCAGGGACCTGATGGAGCCAGCACTGACAACCTAAATTTCAAAGACCTCCTGGAACTGTGTGGAAGCAGAATATTCCAATGCTTCCAACTTCAAATGTCTAAAGTAGCACCAGAGAAGGGGCTTCTAGTTCCCACACAGATCTGTGGCCAGCCTGCTCCTGATAGCACATCCTGGGTGTGCAGAAGAACCCAAGGCAGGCTCTGACATGAAGGAACCTCACCCAGCCAGATAGTAAAATATCTTGTAAAGTTGTCAAAGTAATAATGATACAATTAAGAAAAAAAAAACAGAATACAAGGTCCAGAAATAAACTGAAGAATATATCAAAAATGACAGAGGCAGTGTAGGGTAGTGCTTAAGTAGTTTGGGCTCTGGAGCTAGCCTGACTGTGTTTGATCTCTGGTTTTTCACTTCCTAACTGCACTGTCTTGCCTAAGTAGATAAGTTGCTGAATCCTTCTGTGCTCATCTCCTCAGCAAAATGAAGACAATAATAGCAACTCATGGGGTGGGGAGGAAATGGGTTAATGCATGAAAAGTACTTAGCATGGTTCCTAAGACGTAGTTATCATTCAGTAAGGGTTAGTTATTGTCCTTGCATGGATGAAGTAGATTTCAAACAAGGGAACTTGATGATTTATTTGATAAAGAGTATTGTGACAACTGGTCAAATAATTGGGAATAAACATTTGATTCTTTCTTTATATTCTATCCCAAATAAAGTACAGCTGCACTGAGAACCATAACAGTTCTAGAAGAATATATAGGTCAATATTTAATAATCCTATAGTGGAGAGGGTTTTGCTAAGCATAACACAAAAGGGAGAAGGCTGAAAGGGAGAGGAAAATGCATAGACTCAGTTATATGAAAAATGGAAAACGTCTGGGCTTCAAAACAAAAGAAACAAAGCAAACAAAAAACCAACTTACCATCAGCAAAACTGGAAAGTAAATGACAAACTACAAAAAATATTTGCAACATCTAAAGCAGACGAAGGGTAACCTATTTAATGCATAAAGAGCATATTATACATTTTATAAATCAATAAACAAATCTTATAAATCAAGAAATATAAATCAGTAAACGAAGGTTTAACACCTCTGCCAGAAAAATAGGCATAGAACATTATGAGTAGGTAATTCATAAAGAAAATATATAGACAACAACATAGAACGATTAATCTAATGAGTAATCAAAGGGCTGTGATTTAAAATGAGATCACATTTTTCCTTCTTTAAATTGGCAATGATTTTTAAATGACCATAGCTCACATTGGTGAGGATACAGGAAACAGGCCTTTTCCTACACTGTTGGCAGAAGTATAAATTGGTTCAACTCCTCTGCAGGGCAAATTTTCAATACATACCTAATGCATGTAACTTTTGACTGAACTTTTATACTTCCAGAAATTTAATTTTTTAAAAAATGTTCTGAGATATGAAAAGAAAGTAAATTTAACTACAAAGATACTTACTGCAATATTTCTAATAATATCAAATAACTGGGTCACCTATGTATGATAACAGGTTGCTGGTTAAATAAATGTTAGTACATCTTTGCTAGCCTTGTGGACCAACCTCTCAGTTCTCTGTAATTGACTGAGGCCCCCAGCTGTTGAGTTCTGAAATATATCGCCTGCTTATGGAGAGCCTTGAGAAATACAACATCTGTACAATACATTACTCAACAAGCATTGAAATAGTGTGGCAGGAGAATGACATACAATGACATAAAAAGATTATCCAACCACATATGGTGATGTATGTGTATATACACAAAATAGTTTAACAAATAATATGTACAGTATAATCTCATTATTAGGAAAGCTAAGTATAAATATATGTATAGATAGAATATGTTAATGCTGTTATCACTCAGTGGTGAAATTGAATTATTTTTATTTTTACCTATTCAAATGTAATTGTGAGATTTGCATTATTTGACTTAATTTTTATTTCACATTTTTCTCCATGATCTAATATGCATTTTTTTTTTTGCAGCTTAACATAAGAGTGGAAAGTGAGATATTTTAAGGAAATAATTTCTAGATCAGAGTGAGTGTTCAATGCTTAAAAGCATGAATGTTGGTCCTCAAAACAGTCATTCTCAAATATTTCATCATGCAGTTAGATTAGGTAGATGGTTTTATGAATGCATAGTTTCTTTTTTTTTTTTTTGAGTTGGAGTCTCACTCTGTCGCCCAGACTGAAGTACAGTGGCACACTTCCGGTCACCGCAGCCTCGACCTGCTGGGCTCCGGCGATCCTTCCACCTCAGCCTTCCAAGTAGCTGGAACTACAGGC
>CAUYQG010251032.1:0-10403 GCA_963574415.1 Tarsius wallacei
AAAAAAAAAGAACCATTTCCAGCTTTACCATTTTTTAACCTTCACCTCTGGCATCTTATGTTTAAGCATATGTGTTATCTTTATGGAAACCCAAAGCCTCGTTTATTTAAACTTCAGGGATGTTGGAACATTAAAAATAATGAAACATTTCATTAAAATGTAGAATCTACATTCTGTACTTGCCTTCAATTCTCAGGAATATATATAAAGTATAACTCTGAAGAGTTTGAGAAAATATCAGAAAACTCTGCCAAGAGGTGGGTGTCAACTGAGTAATAGCAACCTAGTTGGAATAAGCCATTTTGAGAAGTTACTCTTTCTGGATGCTCATGTATCAATCACCTTAGCAGACATTTCTTTGTTGGTGTGACAGGTTGCTGACTTTAGATCTTAAATCCAACCCTGAGTTTCCCCTTCTGGATAAAACTCCATATTAACCCAGCTTGCTCAGGTACAATGCCTGCCTGCCTGCCAACACCCTGCCAATCAGCAACTGCAGAGGGACAGGCTTAAAGTCACCCAAATGCTTGTCCAATAGGCTCACACGTTGAAGATCAAATATTTCCCCCTAGAACATGAATTCCTTTGTCTCTTCATCTCAGGAAATGGAGCTAACATGGTTTTCGTTGCTCAAACGAAAAAGCTAGAAATAGGCTGCGGGTGGTAGGTTGAGGTGGGAAGACTGCTTGAGCCCAGGAGTTCGAGATCAGCCTGGACAGACAACATAGTAAGATCTCATCTCAACAAAGAATTAAAAAATTAGCTGAGTGTGGCAGCGTGTGTCTGTAGTCTCAGCTACTCAGGAGGCTGAGGCAGGAGGATCGCTTGAGCCCAGGAAGTTGAGACTGTGGTGAACTGTGATCGTGCTGCTGCACTCCAACCTGGGTGACAGAGTAAGACCATGACTCAAAAAAAAAAAAAAAAGAGGCACTAGTCATAAGCCTTTGTTTCATCACAACCACCAACACCCACAAACACCCACCACCATGTACCTCTAATAAATCAGTCAATTCCAACAGCTCCCTTTCCAAAGTATGTCATGACCATGACCTTCTTTACATTTCTACTGCTGTGATCCTGGTGTACACCTCATCACATCTGGCCTCAGTTATCATGGTAGCTTTCTCAATGGTCTCCACACTCCTAAGTTTGCCTCCTAATGGCAGTCAGAATGGCTTTTAAAAACCTGTGTCAGATCATTTCACTCCTCAGTGTGAAATCCTCTACATCTTTTCCTGTGCTAAAATAAAGCCCACATTCCTTACCTGGGCCTGCGAGACTATTACTTGACCAGGTTCTCTTTTTTTTTTTTTGAAAGCAGAATTTATTAAGAGGACAGAAAAGTTCCCACAGTGGGAGGGTACCCAAGGGGGTTGCCTTAATCAGGCTCTTAAACTGCTTTTCTTTTCTTTTTTTTTCGAGTTGGAGTCTCACTCTGTCACCCAGACTGGAGTGCAGTGGCACACTCATGGCCACTCCAGCGTTGACCTGCTGGACTCTGGCGATCCTTCCACCTCAGCCTTCCAAGTAGCCGGAACTACAGGCACACACTACTACATCCAGCTAATTTTTGGATTTATTGTAGAGATGAGGTCTTGCCAAGTTGCCCAAGCTGTCCTCAAACCCATGGGCTCAGACAAGCCCCTCACCTTGGCCTCCCAAAGTGCTGGGATTACAGGATTGAGCCATCACACCTGGTCTATTTTTTTGAGTTGGAGTCTCACTCTGTCACCCAGGCTGGAGTGCAGGGTCATGCTCACAGCCACCGCAGTCTTGGCAATCCCAGCCCAGCTGCCCAGGCTGGCCTCTAACCCCTGGGCTCAGGCAATCCTCTCGCCTCTGCCTCCCAAAGTGCTGGAATGACAGGTGTGAGCCACCGTGGCCGGCATAAAATCCACCTCTTTAGTGCTTTGCTATCTCTGTACAATAGAGGAGAAAGAAACATTGCTCTCAGTTTCTCACTGAAAATCTTAAAGAATATTAGATAAATGATTTTAGAAGCTTTAAAAATGCTATTTGAAGCTGGGCACAGTGGTTCACATCTGTAATCTCAGGACTTTGGGAGGCTGAGGCAGGAGTTGTGCTTGAGCCCAGAAGTTCAAGACTAGGCAAGGCAGTGAGACTTTATCTCTACAAAAAAATTTAAGAATTAGCCAGGTGTGTTGGCACAGTCCTATAGTCCCAGCTCCTGGGGAGGCTGAGCCAGAAGGATTGCCTGAGCCCAGGAGGGGAGGCTGTGGTGAGCCGTGATTGTGCCACGGCACTCCAGCCTGGGTGACAGAGTGAGACCCCCTACTCAAAAAAAAAAATGCTATTTTAAACATGGAGATGCTATTTTAAATATAGAGAATTAAAATCCAAAGCCATGTAATCTACATATAACAAAAGGACACATAACTTTGGGCTTTGAGTCATGAGAAAAGTTAACAGAGGAAACAATAGTCTAAAAACTAGACTAGAAGTAGAGGCTAGTTTTACATTTTAGGCAATGTCTTCCATGGGTGGGAGTTTTGATACTGATCTCTCTCCACTTTTCTTAGCTTATTAGTAATATAATATTTTTTCTTTTGAGTCAGAGTCTCACTCTGTTACCCAGGCTGGAGTGCAGTGGCACTCTCATGGCCACCACAGCCTTGACCTGCCGGGCTCTGGTGATCCTTCCACCTCAGCTTCCTCAGGAGCTGGAACCACAAGCACTGGCCACCACCTCCGACTTATTGATTGACTGACTGATTCATTCATTCATTGATTGATTGTAGGGACGAGGTCTCCCAAGTTGCCCAGGCTGGTCTCGAACCCCTGGACTCAGGCAATCCTCTTGCCTTAGCTTTCCAAAGTGCTGGGATTATAAGCGTGAGCCATCACGCCCGGCAGTATTTTTTCTGATTACAGATGCAATAGTGATTTGACTGGGTTCAAGCCAAGGATGTGTTATGCTACTGGTAGACCAACACATGGCATGAGGCAACACTGCCCCCTAGAGGTCTCTTGTGTGCTGCTGGCATTCCCACCATCCAATGACCAGAGTGTGTCCCACAGCTTCCTGAAGGCTTGTGGACACCGCAACATTTCCTGTGATTTCAAGGGGGGTTAGGATCTCTGTGAGAGGGAACCGAGGCCTGGTCCATGGTGGGCCTCACTCATGAACAGACCTGCCTGATGGTCCTGGGAGCCTCCAGGAGGCTGAAATGGAGGGAGAGTCATCAGCCCCTGAGAGGACACACTTCCTTTGAGGCTCCGGTCTGCAGTGTCTGCAGGACAATGGTCACAGGGAACAGCCTATTCCCAGCTCCACCTCACCTCACCATGCCTCTGAGCCATGAAAGGAAAGGTGTCACCAGGTGCCACCAGAGAAACAGCAGGCCTGCCCGTCAAGGGGAAAGAGAGGACCATGGGTCAGTGGTTCCAAGGAAGCTTCCAGAAGCACAGGCAAGTTAGGAGCAGCACAGCACAATGGCCAGTGGAGGGCCAGGAAGTGGAAGCTTCAGATATCACAGGAGGGGAGCTTCGAAGACACAAGAAGCTATTCTGGCTTCATGACTCTGCTTCTACAAGAAAAAACTAGGAATGAGCTGTCTGGACAAGACTAGATACCCACAGTTAATAGAGGGAGTGGTCAGTGCCTCGGCCTGTAATCCCAGCACTTTGGGAGGCCGAGGCAAGTGGATTGCCTGAGCTCGCAGGTTCAAGACCAGCCTGGGCAACTTGGTGAGCCCTCGTCTCTACAATAAATCAAAAATTAGCCAGGCATGATAGTGCATGCCTGTAGTTTCAGCTACTTGGAAAGCTGAGGCAGAAGGATCGCCTGAGCTCAGTGGATGGATGCTGGGGTGGCCATGAGTGTGCCACTGCACTCCAGTCTGGGTGACAGAGTGAGATTCCGACTCAAAAAAAAAAAAAAATAGATTGGGACCCCTGAGCCGGAGTTTTGTATAATTACTATGTATTTGATATTTTTTACTTATTGCTTGATGATGACAGGAGAGAGATTTACACAGAAAAGTAAAAGAAAGGTCTACCTATAGTCTAAGCACAGCAAAACAACCGCTTTTATCATCCTGATATATTTCCTTGCAGTCTTCTTCCTATGCACATTTTATATACACAATTTCACTTCCTGCTTTCTCATTTATAACATAAGCACTTCTCCTTGTTATTAAAAATACCTTTAACTCTGGAAAACAGCTTGATGACTTCTTAAAAAGTTAACGTTTACCATATGAGCCAGAAATCCCACTTCTACATATTTACCTTAAAGAAGTAAAAACTTATGTTCAAACAAAATCCTATACATGAATGTTCATGGCAATTCTGTGTATCACCCAACACTGGAAACAACCCAAATATTCTTCCATGGGTGAACTGGTAATTAGTGGTACATCTATGCAATGGAATACTACTCAGTGATAAAAAAAAAAAAAAAGGAACGAACTGTGGATACATGCAACAACATGGTTGAATCTCAAAGGTCCTAGGCTAAAAGAAGCTAGTTTCAGAGGAGGACACACTGATGATTCCATTTATGACTTTCCTGAAAAGGCAAAATCATATGTGTAGCAAACAATCAGTAGTTGTCAGGATTTAAAGGTAGGAGGAGGGTGTGACTTCAGACCAGGGAGTATCTTGGTGTGATAGAACAGTTTTTTATTTTTACATTCTTGGTGAATGCACAAAATCTATACAAGGTGGTCACATGTATAGAACTGTATAACAAAAGAACCTATTGTATGTTAATTTAAAAATAAAATGTAGAAAATACAATTGGTTTAAATGCCTCTAAAATATAATTTTATTCTGATATTTCCTTTTTTTTAAGTTGGAGTCTCATTCTGTCACCCAGGCTAGAGTGCAGTGGCACACTCATGGCCACCGCAGCCTTGACCTGCTGGGCTCAGGTGATCCTTTCACCTCAGCCTTCCAAGTAGCTGGAACTACAGGTGCGTGCTACCATGCCTGGCTAATTTTTGATTTATTGTAGAAATGAGGCCTCGCCAAGTTGAGAAATGAGGCCCTGGCTGGTCTTGAACCCACGGGTGCAGGCAATCCACTTGCCTCGGCCTCCCAAAGTGCTGGGATTACAGATTGAGCCACTGAGCTCGGCTGTTAAAATATAATTTTAAAGAACTTCAATAAACATTCCAGCGAGGGACTCATCCCGTAACTTACTCCTTCCCCTGATGCTGGACTGCTGGAGTGTTTCTCTCTCTGAATAAATGAAACTATATTGAAATCATTATGGGCCTAAAACTGTGTTCATCTCCAAGAGTCTTTTACTAGGATGCGGCCCCAGAGCGTACTTACTGAGAAGATGGGTATGAACATCAATGGCCTTCTCACAAGCTGTGTCTGAGAGGAAGTGGCTTGGGCCTTCTCAAGTATGTGAAATCAGAAGAGCTATTCAGAGTTGGATGGGGAATCGTGGAGGGGCAGGGGAAAAAAAGCAAACAGAAGCAGAGGTGGGTGCACATTTAGATCAGGAGAGAACTAGACCTTGAGACCTGGGGGGTGTCTTTTCAGGACTGTGCTCTTTCTCTCTCTCTCTCTCTTTATTATTTTAGAGTTCTGGAGTACAAGTGAGGATTTACTACATAAAAAAGTTGCCTGCAGGTGAAATTTAGGCTTCAAGTTGGCCCTCTCTCCACCTGATAGTGGACTAGGTACCCAGGGTGATGCCACGTGCCCATCTTCCTTCCCCTAGCAATGTCCAGCATCTGCTGATCCCACCTTGATGGTCTTAGGTGCCTCCAGGAGGTTTGAAATGAAGGGAGAGTCATCAGCCCCTGAGAGAACATACTTCCAATGAGGCTCCGGTCTGCAGCGTCTGCAGGACAATGGTCACAGGGGACAGCCCCTTCCCAGCCCCACCTCGCCTCACAGTAACTGTGAGCTATGGTAGGAACGATGTCACCAGACACCACCAGAGAAGCCGCAGGGGCTCCCCTGCTGGTCAAGGAGAAGGAGAGCACCCACCGTAGGTCAGTGGTTTTAAGGAAGCTTCCAGAAGCACAGGCAGCAAGTTAGGAGCAGCACAGCACAATGGCCAGCAGTGGGGCAGGAGGTGGAACGCTCAGATATCACAAGAGGGGAGTTTTGAAGACACAAGAAGCTATTCTGACTTCATGACTCTGCTTCTACAGGAAAAAACTAGGGAACGAACTAGACAAGACTAGATACCCACAATTAATAGAGGGAGCGGAACCTCTAAGCTCAAGGACTTGTATGATTACTATAAATTTGATTTTTTTTTTTAACTTATTGCCTGGTGATTTTGCTTATTGCTTGTGCTTGTGTGACCAGTGATCAGGGCCCACTTATGAATGAGAACATGGGGTATTCGGTTCTTTGTTTCTGGGATAGTTCACTTAGTATGATGGTCTCCAGCTGCATCCATGTTGCTGCGAATCCCATGTTTGTTCTTTTTTTTTTAGTAGGAGTCTTACTCTGTTGCTCTGGCTAGAGTGCAGTGGCACACTCACACCCACCTCAGCCTCAACCTACTGGGTTCAGGCCATTCTTCTGCCTCAGCCTTCCAAGTAGCTAGAACCACAGGTATGTGCCACCATGCCCAGCTAATTTTTTGATTTATTGTAGAGACGAGGTCTCACCACATTGCTCAGGCTGGTCTCAAACCCCTGAGCTCAGGCAATCCTCTTGCTTCGGCCTCCCAAAGTGCTGGGATTACGGGTGTGAGCCACTGGGCCCGGCCGATTTTGTTTTTCTTTATGGCTGCATAACATTCCACAGTGTATATGCACCACATTTTCTTTATCCAGTCCACTTTTGATGGGCATCTGGGATGGTTCCATGTTTTTGCTGTTGTAAAAAGTTGTGCTTTCTCAATAACTCCATTTTGCTCCTTACTGCTTTCTTTTAGGATTGACTTTTCTTATTTCCTCCTCTCTTTTAACCCTCATTCAGGGGCAAAGTTATGCTACCAAAGTAGCAATGCTATCCCAGGTAATCAACCAAGCAATCTTTTTAAAACACCATTCATATGGAAGGCATGGTGCTTGCCACCTCTACCCTCAGGGAACTCACAAAGCAAAGGGGAGAGGATATGTCAATGTGACCTCCCACTCAGTACCACCTTTCTCCCTCCCGAGTTGCTAATCATGACGTTGAAGATGATAACATCAACAGGTACTACCACGCTGTGTTGGGTTCATCAAGGAACACCTCACAGAAGACAGGAAATTAAGCCATGTCTTGCAAGACAGGTGTAGCTAATTAAATGCACTCCCGATAGGGAAATGCCATGTGCCTTTGGTAAAGAGTATGGAGCTGTGACTGTTTCGCCTCAATGACCTTGTATGAAAATAAACAAACAATATTCGAAATCTCCTCCTCTGAAGTACATAGAAGGTGACTCTCCAGCCCATTTCTATGCAGCAGCTTGCTGGAAAAAAAAGGAGAGGCCTGTTCCCCCAAAGCAGTGTTTCTCTCACAGGCATAGAGATATTATGTATCATAAATTGGGAAAATTTGTGAAATGAAACATCTGTTCTGCATGCTTAAGCACCAAGGCACTCTCGAAATATGAATTTCTGCTCCATATTCTAGGTACTGTGATGATGAGCTGAGAATGAGTTTGGAAGGCTCATCTCTTTCCAATAAAAAGGTTCATCATAGATCTCCAACTTTTATGATTGTTTGGAACATTTTAGATAGGAAATTGAAAGAGGAGGGGAGGAATGGTGACAGAACTGAAGAAGAATTGATGAAAGAGCCAATAAAGCCGAGGAATGTCGAGAAATGGAATTTAATGGTGGAGTCAACAAGGCCTTTGGCTAATTTAACCAAATCCACAAAGCCATTAAAATGTGTAATGGAGTTTATTTTGTTATACATCTAATGAGTGGAAGGCGCCTTATGAAATACAAAAAAAAAAACTTCCTATATTTAGGATCTGAGCAGAGATGTTCGAGAAAATAAAATGTGTATATTCTTTTATTGAATGTTTTTGGAACAGAATGCTCTGTTCTAATAAAATAAACATTTTGTTCATTCTGGATGCCCTGACTTTCCCCCACCAGGTAGCAGCTGTGTATTACTTTCTAACGTGCTGTTGATTTTCAGTCTGAACCAGTCTCCCAGGTGACTCTTGACTTTGCAATATACAATGACAACTCAAGGGTTCTACCAAGTGTCCAGGTGTGAAATCTTTTGAGGCCGGTTTCAGGGAACAGGCTCCCTCTTTTTCCTACCGTGGGGCTGCATATTATTGGTGCTAACGCTACCCCTTAGGAATCTCAAAGCCTGTTTCCAAACATTATCTCACTTAAACTTGACCGGAACTTGAAGATAGGCTGTGCAAACATTTTTGCCCACCATTCTATAAAGAGGAAGTGAAGTGTGTGAGAATAACTTTCCCAAGGTCACAACAATGAACTAGGACAAAACACTCTGTCTCCTAACACCTGCTACTCTGTTTTTCTATTGTATCATATAATTAATGCTTGATGATAACCAGGCATGCCTCCCCACCCCCCCACCCCCCCCCCTCGCCCCGGGAAACTCTTAAGAGAAATGTTATCTAATCCCAAACCTCGTAGCCCTTGTCTGGTAGAGGGACAGTGGTGCCCACGCCCCAGTGTGGAAGGGAGGAGGAGCATGAATGTTGCTTTCTGTGATGATCTCCATCATGGCACATGAGGATACAGTCATTTCTCCTAACCCTGGGACACTGGGTCTCCTTCTTGACGCTTCTCAACATGCTCAGGTTGGAGAAGAGAGGTCTGTGTGAGGGACAGGAGGGAGCAGAAAGGAAAATGAATGGGCAGAGATGGCATAAAAGACATATTCAATGAGAGATAGCCAGGGAGCGAGAAATAGATTTCTTTTTCTTTGTCATAACTTTAAAATAATCATTTTAATCAAAGACCATTTTTCTTCTTGAGATTTTTTTTTTTTCTGAGTTGGAGTCTCACTCCGTCACCCAGACTGGAGTGCAGTGGCACACTCATGGCCACCCAGCGTCGACATGCTGGGCTCCGGCGATCCTTCCGCCTCAGCCTTACAAGTAGCCGGAACAACAGGTGCGTGCCATTCCCAGCTAATATTTTTGCTTATTGTAGAGCCGAGGTCGCGCCAAGTTGCCGGGTTGGTCTCGAACCCGTGAGCTCAGGCACTCTACTCGCCTCGGCTTCGCAAGGTGCTGAGATTACAGGCTGAGCCACCGAGCCTGGCCTGAATTTTTTCTTTTTTTTTTTTGAGTCAGGGTCTCACTCTGTCGCTCAGGCTGGGGTGCAATGGCACGATCAGAGCTCACCACAACCTCGGCTTCCTGGGCTCAAGGGCTCCTTCCCCTCAGCCTCTCAAGTAGCTGGGACTACAGGCACGTACCACCATGCCCAGCTAATTTTTTGATTTTTTTGTAGAGACGAAATCTTGCTATGCTGCCCAGGCTGATCTCGAACTCCTGGGATGAAACAGTCCTTATGCCTTGGCCTCTCAAAGTGCTGGGATTACAGTTGTGAGCCACCACACCGGGCCCCTTCGTGGGGATATTGAGGGGGACAGAAATAAAGCCACGACTTCGATCTACACTTAGAGCTATCCCCTTGAGACACTGGATTTGTGTTTGCAGGGGACTGTGGTCTTGCATTTGGTAGGTAGGTGCTGATAAGCTAACAAACTTTGGCTCAAATTGTTAAAATGAACTGATGCTTTGAGGAAAGTTACCAAGGCAGCTTTTTTCCTTAGAAGATACCAATTCCTCTTTGGAACAGCACATTTAGAGTAATTCTACTATCTTGGATTTTTACTTTGTAAATCCTGATGGTTACTGTGCATAAAAGCTCTTTCAGTAGGATTGAAGTCCTGTGTGTAGAATAAAATATTACCAAGGTATGTAAAAATAATTAATTAATTTGACATGTTCTCTTTTATGTCAGAGATCAGCACTGGTTCACATTATTTTTTAAATGAAGAAATGATTTCTTGATAGGTGTTTAATATTTCTTCCCTCAGTGATGATTCTGAGATAGAAATCATTCATTATATTTGATAGGCTGTTTTCAGAAAACTCTCTTATCCACAAATGTACAATGATTATCTATAATTGCACATTTAGGCTGGGCGCAGTGGCTCAAGTCTGTAATCCCGGCACTTTGGGAGGCCAAGGTGAGCGGACTGCCTGAGCCCATGGGTTCGAGATCAGCCTGGGCAACTTGGCGAGACCTCATCTCTACAATAAATCAAAAAATCAGCCAGGCGTGGTAGCACATGCCTGTAGTTCCGGCTACTTGGAAGGCTGAGGTGGGAGGTTCACCGGAGCCCAGCAGGTTGACTCTGGGGTGGCCATGAGTGTGCCACTGCACTTCAGCCTGGGCGATGGAGTGAGATTCCAACTCAAAAAATAAAAATAATTATAAAATAAAACTGCACATTTAGAATGGAGTAGT
>CAUYQG010251033.1:0-10270 GCA_963574415.1 Tarsius wallacei
GAACTACAGGCGCGCGCTACCACGCCCGGCTGATTTTTTGATTTATTGTAGAGATGAGGTCTCGCTTGCCCAGGCGGGTCTCGAACCCGCGGGCTCAGGCAATCCACTCACCTCAGCCGCCCAAAGGCACGGGATTACAGGCTGAGCCACCGAGCCCGGCTGACAGGATATTTTCATAACTAAGATCATATAGCTTTTATAACAACCTCTTAACTCAGGCATTATTTCCATTGTAATTTCAAAATTTTCTTTGTAGAGAGCAATGGAAACTCATGGCAGCAACCAGCTTTGTTGGAAAAGCACCTAGCTCTGATTGAGACAATCTGAGGTGGTTACCATATATCACCAGAGATGATATCTGAATTGCCTCAAAATTTGAATTAGTTTTCTGAATAAAAAAGCAACTTAAAGAAAAGTAGAACAATTATGCCTCAGGCAATTTTTGAGGCAGTTAATATTCTGTAATTTATGTATCACAACCACCCTTTGAGGAAATTATTAGCAATCTTCTTTTAAAAATTTAAAAACACTGAACCTAAATGAATAACTAATTGTCTAAAGCCACTTAACTTTCAAGTAGCAGAGAAAGGACTTGATCTCTGGCCTAAACCCAGAAAACCTATTAATGGTCTGAGGTGTGAAAGGAAATGATGTGTTCAGGAAGGTTAAGATGTTGAGAGAGACTGGAGTTTGGAGTCTGTGTAGGGTGCGCTTAGTACTGACTTGGAATGTGAATGGCTGTTTGGAAACAGAATCCGAAGGGTACTGATTATTTATGTGATGAGTTCAGATATTTGTCCTTCCAGAGAATAGTCTCAGCGGTAGTATCTACACAATAAAATGATATGACACCTGTGAATTTATGTAAACCTCCTAGGTCATTTGTAAGCAAATTTTCACTGTGAATGAAAAGATACTGAAAATATTCTGCTTGTCAGGCCGTATAGTCTTCATCACAACTACTCAACTCTGTGATTGTAGCACAAAAGAATCCAGAGTGAATGAATCAACGTGACTGTGTTCCATAAAACTTTACTTATGGACACTGAAGTTTGAATTTCATGTATTTTCTGCAGGTCAAAATAGTATTATTTAATTTGTTTCAACCATTTAAAAATGTAAAAGATGGAACACAAAGAGACCAGAAAACAACAGCAAACACAGGAATCCAGATGCCCCATCCCCTGCTGTGTGCCAGGCTTGTAAAGGAAATGAAGCCCTGCCTGGTGAATAAGAATGGGTGAGTATTTGTAAGATGTTTTGGGTTTGTTCACAACCTCCCAGTCATGTGTGAGTTATTGTCTCATGTGGGAAAAGTCCTGGTCAGGGCACAGTGAAGGGACACTGTACCCTAAGTGAAAAAGGAAAACAAAATGCACTGGGTCAACAGCCATGAGCGAGGCTTCAGCTGGCTCCCAGGCTGGGGAAGTGCAACTGTAGAGTTAGATCAGGAAGAATCACCTCCAAGCATGCCTACAGGGTGGATCCCCTCCCTCTCCCTAGTAGCAAGGAAATTTCTCTGTTTTCAAGAGCAGAATATGGACTTGAACAGGGAGTGAGCAACATGAAAGAAATCCAAAGGTTTTCTCTTTTGTTGTTGTTGTTGTTTTTTTTGAGTTGGAGTCTCACTCTGTCGCCCAGACTGGAGTGCAGTGGCCGCTCCCGCCACCTCAGCCTCGACCTGCTGGGCTCCGGTGATCCTTCCGCCTCAGCCTTCCAAGTAGCTGGAACTACAGGTGTGCGCTACCACGCCCGTCTAATTTTTTGATTTATTGTAGAGATGAGGACTCGCTTGCCCAGGCGGGTCTCGAACCTGCAGGCTCTGGCAATCCACTCACCTCAGCCTCCCAAAGCGCGGGATTACAGGCTGAGCTACTGAGCCTGGCTTAAAGGTTTTCTCGATGGGAAGGCTTCTGGGCTACAAACTGCAAACAACTGATGGGGGAAACATCCCAACACCCACTCTCTGCAAGGGCTGCTACAGGTGAAAAAACTGGCACAGAGTGGAGCAAGGAGCAGAAGTGAATGCCCTTCCCTCTTTCACTAAGTGACCTACATTGAACCACAGAAAGGGCCCTAGAACAGAGGGTCAGTGACTAGCTTCAGAGCAACAAATCCCAAAGGATTTACAGAGAGAGAAGAGAGTACTGCTACAAATGAGAGGAAATCAATGGAAAAATATAGTCAACCCTCAGAGTGCTAAAGAGACAGCACCCAAAATCAGCTACTAGAGCACAAACAATGGAACCCCCTCAATAATCTGCCCCAGATGATAGTCACAGAAATCAGAGACTGGATGGCTAAAATGAACAGAGAGAACCAAGAGAAACTAGAAGCAAGACTCAGCAAAATCATACAGGAAATAAAAGTGGAGTTGCCAAATTTTAGAAAAGACCATTCTGAAAAAATGAAGATGAAGAGCTTCATCCTGAAAATTAACAACACAGTAACAAGCATAGGAAGTAGGATCAACCAGGCAGAGGAAAGAATCTCAGACCTTGAAGACCCAAATATAATTAACCCAGTCTGTCAAACATATAGAAATAAAACTAAAAAAGAAGGAGCAAAGTCTCCAAGAGATATGAAACTATGTCAAGAAGCCAAATCTATGTCTGATTAATACCTCTGAAGCAGAAAGTTAACCTGAAAACACCATGCTACATTCCATGAAGTCACCCAGGAAAACTTCCCACATCTGGCTAGAGTGGCAACCATTCAAGCACAAAAGATTCAGAGGACCCCTTGCAAGATATTACATGAGAAGACCATCTCAAGACACATAGTAATCTGCCTCCACAAAGTAAACATAAAAGAAAAAATCCTAAAGACAGCAAGACAGAAAGGTCAGACTACCCTTCCAGGGAAGACCTATCAGAACGACTCTAGACTCATCCATGGAAACACTATAAGCCAGAAGGGACTGGATTCCAATCTTTAACATTCTTAATGATAAGCAATTTCAGCAAAGAATTTCCTACCCTACCAAGCTAAGCTTCATCAGTGATGGAGAATTAAAATCTTTCCCAGTCAACCTTTCCCTAAGAGAATATGCCATTTCCAGACAAACTTTTCAGGAGATACTTAAGAAGGTGTTGAACACAGGGGAAAAAAGAATAGTCATACCCATCAAAAAGTACAGGCAAGCATAGAGTCAACAGAGCATACAAAACACTCACAAAAATGAAAACACACACATATATAAATACAAATGTAAAAGGGAAACAAGCAACCTCATAAGATCCCTATGACAGGAATAAACTCCTAGAACTTTGAGTTGTAGTCTGCTTAGTGGGCCTAACAACATATACTTTTTAGTTTTTTTAACTAGAGCTAATGTATAATTTTCACAATATGCTATTATATATGTTAATGATTTATTTGCTGATTTATACCTAGAGTATAACAATAAGAATTCCATAGTTAATTGTTGTTCAAAAATCATTTATTTAACACAAATTAATTGTAGGATTATTATTATTATTTGGATACAGATTAGTAAATATAAGCCTGCCTTGTTAAAATGGGAAATGGGCAATCAACTATAAATTAGGATGTAAATATGGGCTTATTAATTATTTTAAATTCAATACAGATACAGTGATAAGAAATAAAGATGGCCTTGGTCCTCTCCCCTACCTTGGGGAGGTGAATCTTCTATCTCTCTTCTCTCTCTAATTTACTTTCTAAATAAACTATATTTTCCAATCTAAAAAAAAATAAAGATGAGCATTATTTAGACAAGCTATTCAGGGTACTTGTAACTGAGACAGTTGGACAGAGTCATCCACATAACAAGGGAAGAGAATGTTCGAATGTTCACAGATGAAGAAATGATGTGAAGAAAGGCTCTGATATGAGAACATAGGATAAAACAGCTTATTATTAGCAATATTATTGGATAAAGTGGGTAGACTTCATCACCCATGTCTCTACACTATTATTTAGGTATGTCCTCTGGAGGAAAAAATATAAGTTTAATAATTTTTATTTTATCTCAAAAAACACAAGACAGTCTAAAATATTTATGCACACTGGCCATTTATTTAACACTGTTAAAGATTAAAATATTTTAACACTTGTTAAAATTGTAATAAAATTTTTGTTAGGGACTATTGTGATAGGTATGAAGATTATAGCAATAAGGAAGAGATATTAGACTTAATTCTGAATACAGTAAAGACAGCAAGGGATTTATAACTAAGGAGCAGAGTTAAGGGGTGGGTGTTGATGGATGGAAAATTACTAAGAGATGACATCAAGGATAGGGGGATTCTTGCTAAACTGACTTAGCAGGTTTCTTGCTGAAGGCAGGCCAGGGTGATCTGATATCAAGGGTGAGAGATTCTCACTAAACACTTTAGCAGGATTCTTGCTATAACTAGACTAGGCAGGCAAAAGCCAAAGCCAAAGAATGAAGTTTAGTTGAAAAGCAGCTCAAAGGAGGAACCCATCTAATATTTGGTCCAGAAGACAGCCTTTGTCAACACAGTGACTCTCTTACTAATTCTTGTGTTAGTCTTATCAGAATTGCTATATTTGAATAGTCTTTCCATTTAAAACTTTTTGATTTGTAAATCAAATAAAAGAACATACAGTACTGCCAATCACAACTTTTATTGCTACACATTTACTGACATCTTACTTTCTTTTGATGCTAATATAGGGGGAAAAGATGATGAGTCATGAAAATGTTGCAATCTTCCTGCTAAGAAAGCAACTGCTAAATAAAGGCAGAAAGAAAGAAACCTTTTTCCAGCTGTCTCATTGCCCTTTTAAGCCTGTGTTACAAGCATCTACAAACTGAGGCAAAGAGAGAGAAGATCGTGGAATACTAAACCATTGTGCCTCCTCAGAGTTAAATGTTAGTTTTCATCAGATTCAGAGGTGGTGGGGCCTGGAGATATGGAAGGATGTAGAGGGACTCAGCAGGAATAATTGAAGAAAATTAGAACCATAATTACCTAGAATGAAGCCTGTAGCTATTACCAAGAAATTTGCTTTATCATGAATATTTCAGACTAAATCTTGCATTCTAAGGTCATATAAACTCACTTGGGAGTTTATATGCACTTCCTCAAGGAGAGGCAATTGCAGTTATTGCATATACTTATCTGGCATGTAATTAAATTTCCAAAGGCCATCACACTGCAAGTTCCTTAAGGGCACACACCATGCCTTACTCTGTGAAATCTTTGGAGTGATGGAAGTTGTCTTCTTTCATTAATGCACATTTGCTCACTTGACATTATTGAAAATGAATACAATTTCAGGCTTTGGCATGGATGCAAACATGAAGTACACAAGTCTTTGCCTTCAAGGAATTTACAGGGTAGTTGAAAAGACAGATAATAGAATGTTTATAGTACAATGCAAGAATGTATTACATTAAGGATATATAAAGTAAATTATTGAAAACAAGCAAGGACTACACAGAGATAAATAAAAGGAGAAAAAGAAAAAGAAAACGTCACCGGATCTCACACTAGGAGTTAACTAGAAAATAAAGTTCATTAGTAGGAATTGCTACTCAGGGATAGAGACTCATTTTTAAAAAGAGGTCACAATGTGCATAGTCATAGACTGTATAACATCTGGTGAATTCAGGAAACAGAAAGTATCTTGGCTTGGATTGAGCCATAAATCACATGTGAGATGGACAGGAGAAAAGTGACCACAGATTCTGGGAAGATGAGCAATCAGGGCATGGAGAAAGAGTTCAAATTTTATAGTGAAATTCATAGAGAATCTTTCAATGGTTTTAAGCAGGGTGAAACTGAAAGCAGGAAGACCAGTTAAGAAATTCCCTCAGTAATCCATATGAATAATGATGTGAGAGCCTAAACTAAAGCAAAGGTAGAAAAAATAAAAGAGAGGAGGAAAAAGACATAAAAATATTTTGGAAGAAGATGCACATAAACGAAGGTCATTCGATACAGAGACTGAAAGAGACGAAGACAGACACGATAGAGTTTCTGACTTTTCGAATTATCTTCCTAATAATTTTGCCAATGCTTAGCACATAATAGGTGCCAAGGAAATATTTCTTTGAAATATGCATGAATAAATTAGCAAATCAAATAAAAGAGCATGCGGTGCTGCCAATCACAACTTTTATTGCTATAAATCTACTGACATCTTATTTCCTTTTGATGCTATTATAGGGGAAAAGATGATTCTCAGAGACATTTCTCCTAGCACTTTTGAGTTCAACTGCAGTCATAGTAACAGTTTCTGCAAATTCTTTCAGACTTTTACCCATGGTATTTGTCTATTTGCTTCTTTGAAGAATTTCTCTGCGACAGGTGGCTCTTGTCCAGCCCACATTCAGAGTAGCTAAGAAATGCCAGGAATTAAATGTCTCTGTGGACATTCTTTGATGGGTGATTAACAGGAGTGGTAAATAAATATGCCAGCTTCCTCATTCCTCAGTGGGACAAAGCCCTATTCTACTCCATATCTGAGAATTTCCCCAGTGAGATTGAGCTCCAGTTTCCTCACAGCAGTAATATTCTCTTAACACATTCTTGATTTTCTCCCTTTCCTGTCTCAGTTTCCCCACTTCCATGCTTGGGCTTCCCAGGTTAGCCTCTCCTCCTACCTGCACTGATATCCTTGCCAGAGTTCTACTTCTGGGGAATCAAATCTAATCCAAGAGCGGGGTGATTTAGTAATGGGATTAATGGTAGTAAATACCTGTCTGGGGATGGGGGGACACTTCTTATCAACAGGGGTGCCTGAACGAGGCATATTTGTGTACCTAACCCTTAACTGTACCCCACAATATCACAATAAAAAATATTGAATAATGAAAAAAAAATGTTGTAAAGAAAAAAAGAAATAGGATCCACCGTTCAAAGAAAAATATTAACAACAAAAACAAATAAAATATATGCTAACAAGTCCTTAAAATGAGGGGATTGCAATTTTTCAGAAAGGCTAAAGCAAAGAAAAATAAAAATAAATAAATAAATCTGAGAATTGCCAAATGAGATAGAATGATTGTTCCCAAATACTAAAGATAAAACATAAATTACATTGTTGCCACACATTGAACATAGACTTTAAAAATTTCTCTCTCCTAATCCTTTACCCCAAACTATCTCAGGCTTGTCTCTCCTTTCATCAGAGTGACCTGCTGGCAGCCTTGTTCCAAGTGCAGTGCTTAAACCCAAAGCCAGTGCAATGAGTAGAAATCCAGATTTTCTCTCCTAGTCCAGTTTTTCATCATGAAGAAAAAGTGAATTTTGCTTTTGACCAGTTGATATCCAGATATTAAATTTGACTTAAAAAAATTCTTAAGTGTTTTTCACAAAAATCATACTCACAGATCTTTTGCAATATCAGATATCAGGCCCTCACAAGATTATTACCAATGATTAAACATGTTTATATTCCTTAAATGTTGTACTTGGCCTTTTTTAGGGGACCTAAGGAGCAATAGATATAGAAGATGCCAAATTGAGGTATTTTTTGAAAAGAGAATCTAATTCCTATCAAGACATTGTTGCTGATGTAAACTCTCTGCGACACAGTTACCTAATTTTTTTAATACAAATTAAAGTTGGTATGAAGGCAAGTGACTAAAATACATAGAAGTTCATTATAAATTGTGCATCAACACACAGATAAAAATAATATTATTTGGAGCTCCTTTTGTTGTTGTTGGAAGGTCTAATTTTTAAAAATTTTTATTTATTTTTACTTTTTGTAGAGATGAGGTCTCATGTTGCCCAGGCTCGTCTCAAACTCCTGGGCTCAAGCAATCCTCCTGACTCAGCCTCCAAGAATTCTGGGATTATAGGCTACCTTGCTCAGTCCCTATCTGAAACTTCTTGAATCCCAGGTTTAGGTGTTTGGATTAGTTCTTTTCACAGTGAAGTTTTGGTAAAATGTTTAAGTATGGTGAAAACACAATTAAACTAATATTCTTTTGTAAAATAAGTCATAGAGCAGGGACCCATAAAATGAAGAGCTCTTCAAACAGATTAGATATGGCAAAAATTTATGTCTTGTAGTTCCTTATGTGTTAGGTAAGAAATCCCTTGACTAACAGCCTAGCAGTGGGCATGAAAGAAAAAAGAAAGATCTAAATGATCTTTGAAAGGATGGAAGGAAATGATTTTAGGGTTATTTAGCTAAAGAAGATGAAGGAAAAAAGAAATTGAAAATAGTGTTTAGACAATGGCTGAATAATGCTTTTGAAAAGAATAAGGAGTTTGGATGGGAAAGATCTTGTGCAATAAATTATTAATTTACTTTACAAATCCTGGATTATTTGAATTAAGGGGGGCTAATATTCAATTATAATGTCCTATAGGAATTTGGATTAAAGAAAAGGAAAGTAAGTATAAAGATTAAGATTTATAAATGAGCCATTAAAAGAGTGAAAGCATCAACTAATTATTGAAAAGAAAAAGTAAGGAGAACACTTTACAGATATTTTTAAAAAGTCATGGAGCCTGGATATCAGCCAAAGTCAAGAGGTCAAAGAAAGAAGAGGAAAAAGAGGATCTAATTATAGAAAGATACCAATGTCAGAGAAAAAAAATAAAGAGAGAGAACTTCAGGAAGGATATAGAATTCACAAGTGTTAAATTCTGCAGAAATGCAGAAAATACTATTGAACTGTTCTTTACAAAAAAAAAAAAATTGAGCCAAAGGACTAGTGTTTAACTTTAAAATAGCCGGTCTTGGTGGCTCAGCCTGTAATCCCGTGGTTTGGGAGGCTGAGATGAGTGGATTGCCTGAGCCCTCGGGTTCGAGACCCGCCTGGGCAACTTGACGAGACCTCATCTCTACAATAAATCAAAAAAATCAGCCGGGCATGGTAGCGCGTGTCTGTAATTCCGGCTACTCGGAAGGCTGAGGAGGAAGGATCGCCGGAGCCCAGCGGGTCGAGGCTGCAGTGGCCGGGAGCGGCCACTGCACTCCAGTCTGGGCGACAGAGTGAGACTCCAACACACAAAAAAAACCAAAACAAAACTTTAAAATAAAACTCTTTTCCCTTTTCTTTTTTTGTTTTGGTTTTAACTAAATATTCAAATAAATATCAATTCCACTACATATAAATCAAATTATGATTCTAACCACTGTAGTATGTTAGCTATGAATTTAGTATGATGATCTCATTTTAGATTTTGTTTCCCATTTATTTCTTTTTAAATATAAGCTACTATATTATTTTCTGAATTTTGAAACACTTTGCATATTTATCCAATATTTATTGGGTAATAGAATTATTAAAAATAATTTTAATAAATATGAAATGAATAATTATTATTGCTTATTTCAAAAATACTGAGACCTACTGTTTTCAGTTATTTAATTCTACCCTGTAAGTAGAATGCCAATGAATAGAAATTTCAATTTGAAAATGTTTTACTAAACCTTTGCATTCAAATAGTATTATCAACTCAGTGTGAAACTCTTGCCAACGCGTTTCATGTAAAACATATGTCAGGTGTTTAACATAAATACTTTTAAGGCTATTTAGTCTTTTTATTTACTTATGATGATCACACATTGCATTTGCTATCAGAATATTAAAACATTTAATTTTAAGCTGCTGGGAAAGAATTTAATGCTTTCAGCTGAAACTCACTAATTGATTCCCAGTGATCATAATTAGAGATTATAGCTTGTTCATCTAGTATCCTCTATCTCAGGAGTTTGAAGTCTTTAGTGTTCATCAGAAGCCCTGGAAAGCTTGCTGGGTCCCACTCTTGGAATGTTTTGTTCAGTAAATCTGGAATTTGCCTTTCTCTCTTTTTTCTCTCTTTCTCTCTCTTTCTTTGTTTCTCTTTCTCTCTTTCTTTCTCTCTCTCTCTCTTTCTTTCTCTCTTTCTTTCTTTCTCTCTCTCTCTTCCTTCCTTCCTTCCTTTCTTTCTCTCTTCTTTCTCTCCTTCCTCACTTCCTTTCTCCTTCTTCTCCTACTCCTTCTTCTTCTTCTTGAATTTACATTTCTAACTGAACCCTAGTGATGCTTCTAGAACTACTGCTCTGAGTCTACGGCAAGCAGGATTCATTTGCTAATCAAATATTTAGTAAATGATGGTTATAGGTACCAGCAATTAAAGACCAAAACTATAAGGTCCCAAATAGAATAAGACAAATATGTACTAAGTGCTACAATGGCATATTTTATATTGTATACAAAAGATGTATTGATTATTATTATTATTTTTGAGTTGGAGTCTCACTCTGTCGCCCAGACTGGAGTGCAGTGGCCGCTCCCGGCCACTGCAGCCTCGACTTGCTGGGCTCCGGTGAT
>CAUYQG010251040.1:0-16452 GCA_963574415.1 Tarsius wallacei
CAGCCGAGCATGGTAGCGCGTGCCTGTAATTCCGGCTACTTGGAAGGCTGAGGCGGAAGGATCGCCGGAGCCCAGCAGGTTGAGGCTGCGGTGGCCGGGAGCGGCCACTGCACTCCAGTCTGGGTGACAGAGTGAGACTCCGACCCAAAAAAAAAAAAAAAAAAAAAAAAGAATTATGCTTGGGTTTGAGACCAGCCTGGGCAACTTGGCAAGACCTCATCTCTACAATAAATAAAAAATTAGCTGGGTTGGTGGCACACGCTTGTGGTCCCGCTACTTGGAAGGATGAGGAGGAAGGATCACCTAAGCCCAGCAGGTGGAGGCTGCGGTGGCCATGAGTATGCCACTGCACTCCAGCCTGGGCGACAGAGCGAGACTCCGACTCAAAAAAAAAAAAAGAAAAGAAAAGCATTACGCTAAATAAAAGAAGAAAAAAACCCCAAATACCAGATATGGTCTATTTTTTTATTGTGGTGGTATTTACAAAACTCAAAATTTACATTAAAAATCAGCAAATTTATTATTATATAAATATCTCAATAATGCTGGTTTTTAAGAAATATTGGGTGATAAACACACAACTCAGAATAGTGGTTTCCTTAAATACAGGGAAGCAAAGAAATTATATGGGGAGTAAGTAGCATATCAGTAGATGTCAGTTATTGTTACTATTCTCATGTTGGTTGCTTAATTTATCATATTATTAAAACAGACACAAAAAACTAAGAGTTATGCATGAATAATGATATAGGTAATTAAAGAACAAGAAATAATGACTTGATTGAATTCTGTACTCCTGATATCCCAATTATAAAAAAAGTAAAATAGGTGGCCAAGGCGAGAGGACTGCCTGAGTCCACGGGTTTGAGACCAGCCCAGGCAACTTGGTGAGAGCTCATCTCTACAATAAATCAAGAAAAATTAGCTGGGTGTGATGGCATGTGCCTTCCAGGAAGGATCACCTGAGCCCTGTAGGCCAAGGCTGTGATGGTTGTGAGTGTGCCACTGCACTCCATCCTAGGCAACAGAGTAAGACTCCAACTCAAAAAAAAAAAAATAGTAATAAGGATGATGTTGTAAATAATTTAATATTAGCTATTTTAGAAAACTTCACTCCTTAGAATGATAACTCATTTCTTAGAAGTTTGAATTTCACTCTAACAGACTAACTCTTTAAGAAAATAAGTAACTTTACAAGGCTCAACTCTGAGACATGTTAACACTTACCCAGGGGTTCCACCAATTGGTCAACCAGTCCCATTTTCTTCGCTCTGTCTGCCCGAATGTTTCTGCCAGTAAGTATCATGTCAAAAGCAGCAGGAACACCCACCTAACATGCAAGCAAGTATCAGAGTTTAAGGGGGAAAAATCAGGTGACAAGTATAGTTTACAGAAGCTATCATCTGATCATCAAATAAGCAAATATTAAAATGAGAAAACCAAACCAGATTTTTGTGCTTTTTATCAATAAGCTATACATAACATACTGATACACATTTGGGATTAAATACTTCCAGTTGAAGCAAAAAAATGCCTTTATCTCTTCTTTTAATTCAATACATAAGATTTGTCTTATGGAATTGATAAGATGAAGAATTAATTTCATGTTTCTTAATTATACATTTAAATCATTCTGAGTTTCTTCTCTATCACTTATATAGTATTTAAAATTTTTATATTAAAACTAGTGAAGACTGTGAAATCTGATAGTTTTGACAAGGTTTTTTTTTGTGTGTGAGCCAGGGTCTCACTCTGCCACCCAAGCTGGAGTGCAGTGGCACAATTATGGTTCACTGTAGCCTTCACTTCCTGGGCTCAGGTGATCCTTCCTCCTCAGTCTCCTAAGTAGCTGACTACAGGTGCACACCACCATGCCCAGTCAATTTTTTAGTTTTCTGTAGAGATGAGATCTCACTATGTTGCTCAGGCTGGTCTCAAACTCCTGGGCTAAGCAATCCTCCCTCCTTGGCCTCCCTAAGTGCTGGGATTATAGGCGTGAGCCACTGTCTGGCAAAGTCTTTAGAAAGAATTTTAGGCTTAACAAAAAAAGAACACAGCTAGGGCTTCTTATATGTGGGACCCTAGATAAATGGCTTCCAGCAACATTCAGACACCAACTATAATTTGGAAATTAATAAAAGGAAGAAAGAAACGAAAAAGAAACTCAGCAAATATTTTCTACACACATATGTACTTATTCATCCTGTCAATAAATCCTCTTGACATTCCTATGAAGGAATACCCATTATTATTAAAAAACTAACACCATAAACTTTCCTATTTTTCTTTGTGCTGTTGTTATCAACTTCCCTGCAAAGAGTTTTTCTATGGAGCCTTGTTTTCATTGAGGAATTGATAGTGCCAGAAGCTATGAGGTTCAGTGGGCCCTGAGTTTAACATAAAGGTTGCTCTGCAAACTCTAGGTCCGACTGTCCTTCCCCCTCCTTAAGAATTCAAAAGCCGGCTGGGTTCTCTTTTGTTTCCATAGAACACAGCTATGAGATCATCCAAATCAAATAATGAGGGAAAAGCTCTGCTTCTTATATTTATCATGAAATATGATCCATGGTTTTGAAAAACTGTTAAGATGGTACAATGCAGAAAAGGAACAAATTAAACTATGAGCTCCAGAAAAGCAAGACTTGTATCTTATATGTCTTTATTCTTCTTCAGGGACTAACAAAGGACCCTGATCAATAATTCTAGAACTGAAAACATAAACAAGTGCCAAGAATAAAAATCTGTCATTGATCCTATATATTCATCGTTTATTTAGTTTCTAAATTCTGCAGTGAAAGCCTGTTCAATGCATTTTGTATAAGAGAAAACAGATCTAAAGGGGCATATAAGTTCTGAAGCTCTAACGTTCACAAGGGGGGGTTCTTATACTCACCATTTTGGGCAGCCTTTGTGTGCCTCCTGCTCCTGGTAAGAGCCCCAGCAAGACTTCAGGGGTGCCTAATACTGTTTTTCTATCTTTTGTTGCTATTCTGTATTGGCATGAAATGGCAAGCTTCAAACAAATGAAAGAAAATTAGAATGTTACAAAATGTAACTTAGTAGCATCTTGGGATTTGTGAGGGTCTAAAGACTACTTATAAAGCAGGCATGTTCCCATTAAATAACTGAAATTCCTTAGGCTGGCATTTGATAATTTCTATAATTTACCTTTTCAGTCTTTTCCATACTTTTTCTCTAATATATTAACCTCTTTTTGGGTTGCAGATCTCCTTAAAAATCTGCTGAAAGTTGTGGAGGCTCTCAATAGAAAAAGGCAAACTCAATTTTTTTACTGACCCCCATATTAAGAATCCCTGTACCCTACAGAGACTCCTTTCCCATCAAGCATGTCTGCGTACAGTGTCTTAATAGGCTTTGCATATCTTTGCCTTTGCTCATACCACACTATAGGTAGAATATTTTTCCCGCTACTTTCGGGGTTAATCAAACTCTGCCCATCTTTTAGAACCAGGCATAGTTTTTCTTAACATAGTCATGTGTTGCTTAACGATGGGGTATATTCTGAGAAATGCAGCATTAGGCAATTTCATTGTTGTGCAAACATCACAGAGTGTACTTACACAATGTAGATGGCAAAGCCTGCAGCAGGTTATTGTACTGAATACTACAGGCAACTGCCACACAACTACAAGTATTTGTGTACCTAAACACAGAACAGGTACAGTAAACATACAGTATTATCTCTTATGGGACCACCATTGTATATGCGGTTGGCTGTTGACTAAAATGTTATGTGGCGCATGACTGTGCATGTGAAAAGTGTCTGGCATAGAGCCCAAAGTGATAAATGCTCAAAGAGTGTTATTTCCTTCTCCCCTCCTTTCCATCGTGTTCCAGTCTAGTAAGCATTTCTTCTCTCAGATTTTGCTATTTACCACCTTTATTACTCACAAAGCACTTGAACATATATTATGCTTCATGTATTTTAGCTAGACTTATGTAGCTCAAGAGCAGGGATCACATTTCTGAATCTTTGCCCTGCAAACCTGAATCAGATTTTTACAATTGAATAGGACCTTAGAGATCCAGTTCAAATCTTCTCAATTTATAAATGAAAACATCACACCTTGATTCACCTGCTCTGTGTCACTTGGTCTGTGTACATAAATTAAGAATGAAAACCTGTCCAGAAGTTTGATAAGTAAAAACAAAGCTGATTCTCCTCTGAAAACTTTTTTTCAGGCAAAAGAGTACTCTCAAGATTTACAGTTGATGAATGCCACCAATGAGATAGACAGTGTCTCAATGACACTGGAAGAAGTCTATACCTCAAGTCCTCCTCCCAAGCAGGATCCACTGATGGCAGCCACAACAGGTTTTGTGGATTTCTCAAGTTTCTCAAATGTTCTCTGTGCTTCCTGTGATATTTGTACTACTTCTTGAGGGGTCTTGCAAGCGGCTAACATGCTGCATTATCCACGAAAGTAGAGAACAGAGAAAAAGGAAAGATGAAACCATAACCTACTTTGTTCAATACCTTATTCACTATATGCTTATCCTACCATAATCAATATTTGGTAATGATCTTCAAATACTCAGACGTTTAAGGATAATTTTGTTTCAAATAGCACTAATATCAGCAACATTATCTCTTTATAAAGAGTGTTAAATTTATAGATCAGAAAACATAAAACAAAGCATTCTGCATAATTTATTTTTACTTTTATAAAAAAATTATTAAATTTAAAACACTCTGTATATGAGAAAATCATCTTTGGGTAAATATTTTCACTATTAAATATTTTCATTCAGGTGGTTATATTAGACAGCAATCAAAATGACAGCAAAAGCAAAGCTCTCAAGTTGTTTAGAGGGATCTAAAACCTTTAAATAAATCCCACTAATGATTAAAAAGAGATCTGGTACAATAATGTTGTACTTGATATCCTTTAATTTTGGTTTGTTTCATTTGCTTCTTTGTTTCTGAACACATCTGGGATGTGGATTTTGTACTTCTGACTAAAGATAACTAGTATTTTATGTTACTTTATACACTGGGAGTTACTCAGTTGGCTTCATAGAAGCTGCACATATTTTCCTACAGATATAGGGAGCTACTGTCAGGTACATCAGTGCCTTGTTAGGCCCAAACAGTTGAGCTACAAAAAAAGCACCTGTTACAGATATTTTGGCTTTTTTTTAAAAGAAAAAAGAAAAAAACGAGTCCAGGAGGTTGAGGTTGTGGTGAGCTATGATCATGCCACTGCACTCCAGCCTGGGCAACAGAGTGAGACTCCGACTCAAAAAGAAAAAAAAAAGTCAGGTGCGGTAGCTCACTTCTGTAATCCCAGCACTTTGGGAAGCTGAGGTAGGAGGATTCCTTGAGCCCAGGAGTTTGAGAACAACATGGGTAACATGACAAGACCTTGTCTCTACCCTGTAATTCCAGCTACTCAGGAGGCTGAGGCAGAAGGATTACCTGAGCCCAGGAGGTCGAGGCTGTGGTGTCCGTGATTGTGCCACTGTGCTCTAACCTGAGTGACAGAGTGAGACTATGACACACACACAAAAAGATTTGCTGGGTGCGGTAGCTCATACCTATATATATAATTCTAGCACTTTGGAGGCAGAGGTGAGAGGACTGCCTGAACCCACGGGTTTGAGACCAGCCTGGGCAACATGGCAAGACCTCATCTCCACACAAAAAAAATATTAGCTGGGCGTGGTGGCATCCACCTGTGGTTCCAGTTACTGGGAAGGCGGAAGCAGAAAGATCAACTGAGCCCAGTAGGTTGAGGCTGCGGTGGCCAAGAGCATGCCACTGCACTCCAGCCTGGGTGACAGAGTGAGATTCCAACTCAAAAAAAAAAAAAAAAAAGAATTAACAACTGTTAACATTTTAACCCATTAAACTAACACTGAAATATAATTTTCCCTCCTTATATATGCTTTGAAAATTGTAAACAAGTTACATAAGCATACATTCTACCATTTAAAAAAAGGAAAGAAAATACTAGCTGCATCTGTACTGTTTCCTTTGACAGTCTCAAGTCCTACCATGCATTTCATTTCTCTGAAGTAGCCATCTTCATATTTGTAGTGTATCCTCTCAGACCATCTATATACTTGCATCCACAAATAAAATAAAGAATTATTTCATGTTTGGTTCAAAAACATTTATATAAACTATATATTATATGAGATATTCTGCAACTTGCTTTTTTTAACTTATGTTTTTGAGTTCTAATGCTATGCTGGGGATCTAGTTAATTCCTTTGTACTGTTTTGTAGTAGTTTATCATGTGAGTGTTTCATTTTTACTTATGCATTTCCCTACTGACTGATATTTGGTTTGTTTCAAATTCTTCATTATTTGAAACTACACAGGGCCAAACATCCTTTTATATTGGTTCTTACGAACAAAGGGTAAGATTTCTCTAGAGTATATGATATTTATATTTTCAATTTTACTAAATACTGCCAAATTGCTTTCCAAAGTGACTATACCAACCAGCATTTCTATTAGTAACATACTAACTTTCTTATTTCCCCAAGTCTTTGTAAACACATTGAAAGGAGAGTCCAAAAAGGAGTTTCTCTGGCCTTCTTGAGCTCATACACGACAATAATCCTTTCTGGGAAGCCTGGTTGAGTCACAGGACTTTGAGATTATCATAATGCTATAAGAAAGGGATTGGCAGTGGCGGGATACTGCCAGGGGTGGGGGGTGAGTAGCTACATAGCATCAATAAGGACACCTGATCTCAAACCAGGTGAAGTGGGCCCAAACTTTACCTGTATAATGTACCTTATGTACCTAATCCTGAATTGTACCCCACATTTTTAGGATTAAAAAAAAATCTCCTAAGAATTTGTCTTTCCATTACTGGCCCTGACCTTCTCATTTCTGTAACTGACTTACCCATCCTTCTGGTTGTCAGAGATAAACTGGAAACAGAGCCCATAACCATGAGATCCGCTGAATGCTTGCCTGCCCCGCTCATCCCCAAAAGAAGTTTTTTAAAAAGCCCCTAGTCTCAAGCTCTCGCCACCATGCTTTCTTTAAGCTCTGGCCTCCTCTTCAGTCTTAGAGAGGTGGACCATCTTCTGTCTCTCCTTTCTAAATAAACTTTCCTTTTTAATCTAATTTTTGTGCAATTCTTTACATACCCATGACACTGCACACTGAACTACCACATGATATTTTCAAACTTTTAAATGTTTGCTGTTCTTATGGGTAAAAAATAGCCATCTAATTGTTAATTTAATACTCAAAAACTGCTTTCAATTTCTTTAAGGAAAGGCTATATTTAGTCTTACATGGTTTAAGCAACAAACCTCTCTATTATTATACTTAGAAGATTAACTTTGAAAACTTGCAAATTTCCTTCTACCTTCTATTTTATTTTTATTTTTTTAGAGACAAGGTCTTGCTATGTTGTCCAGGTTGGCCTCAAACACCTCGACTCAAGTGATCCTTCCACCTCAGCCTCTTCCTGAGTATATGGGACTACAGGCAACTGGTGTTGTGCCTAGCACTTCTATCTTCTTTTAAAAGCAGGAATTATTAGGTCTAAGAAGCATACTGTTAATCAAGATAAGAGATGACTTCAAGTTTCCTAAAACTTACTTGATATCAGCACCTGCAACAAAGCAGCCTGGCTTGGATGAGATAAGGACGGCACTTCTGATTTGATCACTAGCCCAGATTTCATTCATTACTTCTACGAACTCCAAATGTAGCTCTTTAGTCAGTGTATTTACCTGCCAAAGGAAAATAAATTTGAAGTATTAGATGTACGTATCACCATCAAATGCTATTTTGATTATGGAAAATATGTTTATTCAGCAGAAATATACTCTTAGAGGCAAGAAGGCGAGTAAGAAACACTCCCCTCTTCCAATCCAGAAGCTTTTTATTTAGGCAGTTTTGGTCAACTATAAGCACTCTTCTCTTTAAAAATAGGTCTACCCAAAGGAAAAACTCAGGGTCACATTCCCAGGAGTTTGAATCATATGCAGGCTATAAATAAATATAAGTCTACAAAAATTTGTTGGCATTGAAAAAAATTTGTGTAACCTTAAGAACAAATAAAATAAAAAGAGGACATTTAACATGATGTTAGTGTTATAAATATTATTTACTGAAAATGAGTAAAATGTGGTTATCCCTTGGAAGATACCAAGAAAAAAAATGTGGTTATCTTTGGGTTTGAGTTATGAATTATTATTTTCTTCTTCTTCTTTTTTTTGTTTGTTTGACACAGGGTCTTGCTCTGTCACCCGTGCTGGAGCACAGTGGCACAATCATAGCTCACTGCAGCTTTGACCTCCTGGCCTCAAAGAATCCTCTTCTGTCAGCCTCCTGAGCAGCTGGGACTACAGGTATGTGCCAACAGTTCCTGGCTAATTAAAAAAAAAAGTAGAGATGAGGTTTTGCTATGTTACCCAGGCTAATCTTGAATCCCTGGCCTCAGGCAATCCTCCTGCCTTTGCCTCCCTAAGTGCCAGGATTATAGATGTGAGCCACTGGCCTCTGCCTATTATTTTCGTCTATATAATTCTTTGTAGTTTTTAAGTTTCCCTACTATTGGCATGTGTTGTTTTTGTGTTCAGGAAAAATGTTCAATAACAGAAAATTTTCAGAAAAATACCTTAAAGTTTGAATCACTGGTTAGTGGGTACTAAGATTTACTCTAAAGAAGGGGAATGGCTCTTATTTTCCTTAATTTGTGATAGCTGTCAACTGCTTCCTCCTATTACATTTAGGTCTCTGGCTACAATATTTTTAAGGTAAGAAACCTTTACTCCAATTTTAGATGGGGGGAAAACATGGGCTCCTGCAATAAAGCTCTTTTTTTTTTTTTTTTTTGAGTAGGAGTCTCACTTTGTCACCTTGGGCTGAAAGGCAGTGGCACGCTCCCAGTCACCACAGCCTTGACCTGCTGGGCTCAGGTAATCCTTCTGCCTCAGCCTTCCAAGTAGCTGGAACTACAGGCACACACCACCACGCCTGGCTAATTTTTTGATTTATTGTAGAGATGGGGGTCTCACCAAGTGCCCAGGCTGGTCTTGAACCTGTGGGCTCAAGCAATCCTCTCACCTCAGTCTCCCAAAGTGCTGGGATTATAGGCGTGAGCCACCATGCCTGGCCTAAAGCTCTTCTTGACACCCAGGTGTGGTGGTTCACGCCTGTAAACCCAGCACTTTGGGAGGCAGAGGCGAGAGGAATGCCTGAGCCCAGGAGTTCAAGACTGGCCTGGGCAACTTGGTGAGATCTCATATCTACAATAAATGAAAAATTAGCTGGGTGTGATTGCACATGCTGGTGGTTCCAGCTACTTGGAAGGCTGAGGCGGAAGGATTGCCTGCACTCCAGCCTGGGCAACAAAGTGAGACTCCCACTCAAAAAAACAAAAAAGCTCTTCTTGGCAAAAGGCTGGATTAATGTTATATGCTTTGTTGAAGGTGCCACAAACAAATGAAGTTTCACTTTGAAGAGAACTTGATTTCCAATACATGAATTGCACTGTCATTCAGACTCCTCAGGAAGCTTAAGAGTCAAGTGTCCACACTTAACCCAGCCAACTTACTATGAATAATGACTTGTATCAGGCAGGTAATGAAGAAAAAAGATTTAAGAGCCTCATATTTAAGACAGGTAAGCAAGTTTTGATTCTTAATAAACAAGGCTTGTACTCTGGTTGTTATCTAATAAGTTACTCCTCACTCTATACTGTAACGGAAGGCTAGTCTTATTAATCTGTGATGTTAATCTGGCTCCTAAGGTCAACAAGAGGAATTCTTATATTAGAGCCTCTGCTTCAGCCAGGTGCAGTGGCTCAGGCCTGTAATCCCACCACTTTGGAAGACTGAGGTGGAAGGACTGCCTGACCCAGGAAGTTGAGGCTGCAGTGAACCATGATCGTGCCACTGCACTCCAGCCTAGGTGACAGAGGAAGATACCAACTCAGAAACAAACAAACAAAAAACCCTATGCTTCTGCCCCAGAAAACTGCCTTCCTTGGGCAATTTGTCAAATTTTAACTAATTTAACTATTAAAACAGTAAATTTGTATTACATTCAGATTACTGCCAGATTGGTGGATTTATTTCTTTCTTATTCAGGACTGGATTAATAAATGTAATTAGTAGAAATAAACTGCAGCAAATTAAATTAGATACCTTTGAATTGGGTGAGTTAATTCGAACAACTGCCACATCTCCTTTGACTCCATAGTTAATATGACTTCTGGCTAAAAAGAGAAGAAAAATTTATTTGTAAGCATGTTTATTGTAACATAAGTCTAAAAAGCAATGTAAGCATATTAACAAAAAATTAAACTTACCCAGTAAAGCAGAAGACCCTGTAAAATTGCGGCAAAAATAGCCTGTAAGAAAAGACATTTCTAAGTTAATTTGCAAAACAGAACTTCTGTAGTATTTGTTATATATAACAAAGTTGTAATTTACAACAATAACAAAACGCAAATCAGAACAGTGTATTCTAAACCATTACTGTGACTACTGCCATTTTTTTCCCATTTCAGTTATCAGGTCATATGATTATTTGGATACTAATGAGGTCGGTAGAAGACTGGACCCCCCAAAATATCTACATACCCAGAACCTGTGAACATGTTAGGTTACATGGCAAAAGGGATATTACGGTTGCTAATCAGTTGATCTTAATATAGGGAGATTATTATGGCGTATACAGATGGGTCCAGTATAATCACAAAAGGGAAGAAGGAGGCAAAGAGAACCAGAGAGATGGTGGTGGGTGTGATAATGACTTGGCCCTGTGTTGCTGCCTCTGAAGAAGGAAGAGGCGGAAAACAAGTCAAGGGATGAAGGCAATCTCTAGAAGCTGGAAAAGTCAGGAAAACAGATTTTCCCCTAAAGCATTCAGAATGAACACAGCCCTATCAACACCATTGATTTTAGCCTAATGAGACCCATTTCAGATTTCTGGCCTTTATAACTATATACATTTTTATTCAGACACTAAATTTGCAGTAATTTGTTATATCAGCAATAGGAAACCAATATAGTAACCTATAAGTAACTTACAAAGCAACCCATAATGTCAGTTCCACATGTATTCCAAATATGTCCCAACTGTTTTCCAGTCATGTCCTTGCATTTTTTCTGGAGAGATGAACTTTTTCCCCCCAGTGTTATCAAAAGTAAAATCAAGGGGCAAAAGTGGCTACCATAGATGAAACACTTCATGTCACACTTTGCTATTTTAAGTGTTTCTAACTGAAAAAGTCTATATTGAATTCCACCAAGAATACTCCTACTTTATGGATAACAAAGACCACATATACTCCTCCCTCTTTCCTAATCACTTCACTAGTCAGGCTCTCCAGCACAATGATGATGATGATGATAATATGATCTTTCGAGTACAGGCCACCACAGAGAAGTCCCAGTGGAAGGTCTTTCGATCTGGACTCCAGATAGAGGTAAGGGACATTGGGGAATTCTAGGCAAATATTCCAAGTCTGTTTTGGAATTAATCTACCTCTTTTCTACCATTAAAGGCTTACCTCTGCCCTGCTCTCATCCAAACATCTTGCTCCAGGTGGTAACCAAGCTGTTCTGAAGGCAGCCCAGGATCAACATCCCTTCATTACAATTCCAGTCTTCTTCAAAACACCCTTTTTCTCCCCTTGTCTTTCAGTCTTGGCTCATCTTAAACCATTTGTCCTATGAACCTCTTTAACTCCTTACTCCTTCTCCCTGACTGTACCTTTCAGCTCTTGCCCAGTTGTCTTAGGAAAAAAATTTTCTCTAGCTTTGGTTCTAAAATTAAAAGCAAACCACCTCTCAATTGATTTGCAGCAGTACACATGAAACACCTACACTCAAGAAAAGACATATGTCTTCAAGTATTATCAAATAAGAATGAGTGCTTTAACAATATCTGTGATTTCTTCATGCATCTCCTCTAATTATACTAGCTTTTCCCAAATATTAATTATTACTAATGCTGAAACTTTTTTATTTTTACTTTTCATTGAAATATACAGCATTTGGGCTACATTAGTAGGTGTATGATTTTGGAATCCATAAACAAAATTTAGGAGACTAGGGAGTGCCTGCCTGACTTGGTGGTGCTCTAAAAAAGTTAAAATCCCTAGCAACCTCTCAGCGGCTACACCTTTCTACTGCCTAAGACCACTTGTGTTTCTCTGTGCCTACCTACTCTCCCATTCTCCATATTCTCTTCCTTCATGTGGTTCAGAATTTGGGAGATGTCAAACGAGAGTCCAAGATTTTGCCCTAGCTTACAACGATAATTCAGGGCAATGGACAATAAAACCATTTTGGTCATTTTATATCATAGCAGATATTCTAAATGCAATTTTAAATAACAAATCTACCAAAAACACTTTCTATATGACTTAGAAATAAACTTTAGAACCATACCACTTCCAAGTTGCAGATGGCCTGTATTTGACAAAAAGGTAGGGACCCTTCACGAGCTGGGAACAATTACTTACAGCCAAAGTAGAACTTAAGAGACTATCCAATATATCCAACTAAACTGGGATTTCCATAGCAGTATTGAGATGTGATTCTAGAACTATGTTGGGCATAAGAACCAACTGCGGAGGTCCAAATATACTCACAAATTCCTGGGCTCCAACCTAGGACCACAGAATCTGTTTTAGGGGATTAGGCCTCAGAATCTGAACTTTTAAAAAGGTGACTCTACAGCAAACAAATGGCTATATGGGAACCACTGCTTTGGAGAACCCAATGATGGTGAAGTGGACTGGGGCGGGGGACGGGACCATGAATAGTTAGCCAAGATTCTTGCTTCCGCCAACTTTTCTCTGTATCCTGCAGTTTAAGGCACAAAAGATAGCAGCTTTATACTGGTCTGAAAGGCAAGGCAATATATTATCTTAAAAGGGAAAGAAAACTGCATGGATGGCACTAGAGGAGAGTGGGGTGATCTTAGGTTCTGTCTGTCTTTCTTCTTCAAGCAATCTAAGCCAGCCTTCTTAGTATGAAGGCAAAGGACTTGGATTCAACCATAAGGTTTATTTACTTGCTGTGTGATCATGAACAAGTTTCTTAGTGAACTCCAGTATTTTTTTAAAGACAGAAAAAGGTAGTCATCTCCTCAACCCTCAGTGCCTCTACTTCACTAATATTTCTCTTTTTTGCTTTTCCTTCCTTTGAAATCTATATCATCTGTATTGACTACCCTTTCTTCTTTATATTTGCATCATGACTCCAACCTTTTCCACAAACTCTTATCTTCAGATTCCATCTACAATGTTCTTTCCCTTCTGTGCTGCATTTTTTTTTTTTTTTTTAGTTGGAGTATAAATATGTCGCACATAATGGAGTGCAGTGGCTGCTCCCGGCCACCGCAGCCTCGACCTGCTGGGCTCTGGCGATCCTTCCACCTCGGCCTTCCGAGTAGCTGAAACTACAGGTGTGTGCCACCATGCCTGGCTGAGTTTTTGATTTATTGTAGAGATGAGGTCTCGCCAAGTTGCCCAGGCGGGTCTCGAACCCGCGGGCTCACGCAATCCACTCACCTCAGCCTCCCAAGGCTCAGGATTACAGGCTGAGCCACTGAGCCCGGCTTGTGCTGCATTTTTATCTTTATTATTTACTGCTTTGTTCTCTAATTGCTGCATTCTATAGCAGGTGTTTCTTCAACGACACTGTAATCTCTTCCAACATCATCTCACAGTCATTCATTCAACAACAACAAAAAACATATTGTGACCTCCTACCACATGCCATGCACTGTTCTAGACAGGTGAAGTACAGCTAGGTACTTGGGGTGAACAAAAAAGACAAAAGACCTCATCTTGGTGGAGCTTACATTCCAGGGCAGTAGGGGATATGACATGTGGGAAGAATCAGTTCCTACTCTATGAGATAAATGAAAATAGACCTGGCATAAAAAAAGGAGTCTGCCTGTAAAGAAGAAATGCCAGTGGGAAGGGAGGCAGGGGATAGGTAATTCTAACTAGAACAGAGTAAAGTGGATTAGAGTGGGAACAGACTGACTGGAATGCAGGTTGAGAGAGATGAGGTGGAAAGACACAAAAACCAAGAAACATAAATATGTAAAGAAATATGCTAGAAGCATCTAAGCAAAACAATAAAAAAAAAAGAAGGAGAAGAAAGAAAGAGAGAGAAAATAGAGTAAGCATGGGTTCATATGCTGCAATGTTTTTATTTTATTTTTATTTTTTGAGATGGAGGGAGTCTCACTTTGTTGCCCTGTCTGGTCTTGAACCCTTGGGCTCAAACCTTCCTCCGAGTCACTGGGATTATAGGCATGTGCCATGCTGGGCTGCAATTTTAAAGATCAAATATTTGAGTCAACAGGTTGGTACTCATTAGCCTCTTACCCACTAAATCTACCCATGCATACACAAAACAATCTACAAAAAACCAAAAACATCTACACACTCCAACACAAAACCTTTCCAAAATCAACTGAGACAAAAAACAAAGAAAATCAGTAACTACACAGACATACTTAGGAAAGAATTCTCAACTACATGAACTAATCAAGTCAGAGTATGATGTAGCTATGTTTCTGGAATTTAGCCATATCCACTACCTACCAGCAAAGATTACTCTACAGCAGCTGCGTGAACTTTAGCCTACATCTTTGGTGCCAGCAAGAGAGAAACCTTTGACCAACTTTTTAATCATCTTTGTAGTGTAACTTAAAAAAATACTGATAAGACTTCATAAGTCTATGGTTAGTGGAGACAGTTGAACAAATTTCAAGTTTGAAAATGTTATTTTGGCTGTAACAATCAGCAACTTTTCCCAAAACTCAACCCTGCAAGCAGGGATGACATTAAGGAAGAGAGTCAAATTTAAAAATCTACCATCTACTAAGGTATTTGCCTCTAATTCACCATCCCCTATGAAATTATTTTACCACTTACATAATTAGGAATTTAGATTTAGTGTAGAAGTGGAAATTGGACAAGATATTTTGGTCAGGGAGTGATTTTCATTTGACATCATTTTCAAGAATTATGGACTTATAGATCAGGAATGCCTTAAAACTTCAAGAATTACAAGTCAGTTTCAAGGTAACTTTATCATCAACCAGCATATGTCATAATCTCATTAAAAATGTTTGTCAAAGCCTTGGCACAGTAATTAAGGTATGCAAGTAATTTAAAATTCATTTTCTAGACGTTTTACTAAAATTTATAAATTGTTATTAAAGGGGGAAGTAGATACAATGAGCCATATTTTCTTCCTGGTGAAAATACAGTGCAAAATATTGTGTGTATATATATTTCTATATAGAAAACAGAAAAATTAAGCTGATAGCTTCTTATTTCACATGTAAATGTAAAAATTATTTTGAAACATTTTTCAGATATATAGAATCATTGTTCTTCTGGGCTGGAAAAGAGTTAATAACAGCTAACATTTACTGAGAACTTACTCCATGAAAAAATGCTTTGTACCTAAAATAACTCCTTTATACTTTACAAGGTGGTATTATTGACCATTTTACAAATGAGAAAATAGAAATTAATTGCCCAAGGTCACTAGAGGGTAAAACGCAGGGTCAGGTTCAAACAGAAGTCAGCTCCAAACTTAATGCTTTTAATTGCTCTGTCATGCTACTTCTCATGCCAAAGAAAATCCATAGTCTCAATCATTCATGTTACAGATGAGGAAAATAAAACCCATTTAGATTCAGGCATTTGTCCAAAGTCACCCAGCTTGGTAGTGACTAGAAACCACGTGCCCTGCGTACCACTTGAGAGTTATACCAGCTGCCAATCTGTAAGAAATACATTAAAACCAACACAGGAGCAAGTTCAAAAATACACATCTCACTTTTCAAAAGTGTTAAACTATAAGTGTGGAAAACAGGAAAAAAAAACTATAAGGAAACACAACTAAAGGCTAAGAGTAGGCATATGAGTAGTAAGAGTAGGTGATTCATTCGTTATTCTTAATTTTTTTCCTCAGTCTTTATAGTTTTGTTTTGTTTTTTTGAGTTGGAGTCTCACTCTGTTACCCAGGCTGGAGTGCAGTGGCAATCTCATGGCCACCGCACCCTGGACCTGCTTGGGCTCAGGTGATCCTTCTGCCTCAGCTTTCCAAGTAGCTGAAACTACAGGCGAGCACCACCACGCCCAGCTAATTTTTTGATTTATTGTAGAGAGGAAGTCTCCCCAAATTGCCCAGGCTGGTCTCGAACCCCTGACCTCAGGCAATCCTCTCTCCTCTGCCTTCCAAAGTTCTGGGATTATAGGCATGAGCCACTGTGCCTGGCCACAGTATTTCAACATTCTGCAATGTGGCTCTATTATAACTGGTACACATACAATACTACAGTGAAGACCAAAAACAGTAGCCGGGCTCGGTGGCTCAGCCTGTAATCCCGCGCCTTTGGGAGGCTGAGGTGAGTGGATTGCCTGAGCCTGCGGGTTCGAGACCCACCTGGGCGACTTGGCGAGACCT
>CAUYQG010251042.1:0-11596 GCA_963574415.1 Tarsius wallacei
TTATTTAAAAGTAAACTAAAACTTAAAAAGTATATGCAAAGGTCTATTTTTTTTAGTAGTTTCTGATTTTTTTAAATTTTTTTATAATCAGTATTTTTTATTATGATATTGTGGGATACAGTCAAGGATTAGGTATACAAATATGCTTCGTTCAGGCACCCTTGTTGACAAGAGGTGTCTTCCCATCCCCAGACAGATATTGACAACCATTAATCCCATCTCCCTTCCCCTCTCCCCCATAGTTTCCCATCTCTGTCAGTCATTTTCTTAAAGTATTATATTGGATGTTCAAAGTTCACTATATGAGTGAGAACATGTGATACTCAGATCTTTGTTTCTGTGAGAGGTCACTCAGTATTATAGATTCTAGTTCCAGCCAAGTTGCTGCGAAATTCATGATTTTGTTCTTTTTTATGGCTGTGTAATATTCCATCGTGTTTTAAAGATGTGGGGTACAATTCAGTGTTAAGTATACAAATGTCTACACAAAAGTTCATTTTAAAAGATCATATAGTAAATTGGTTAGACTAGGAAATCCATTGTCCAGAGTACCTTTGGAACACAGGTAATCTGAGTTCTGCCAACAGGCATTTTGCCAGTATATATGAATAAGGATGGGGCTCCTTCCATTTCGTTTTTGCTCTTCTTTTTATTTTCCTTTCTCTTCTCCTTTCTTTTCACTCCTCCTGTTCAGTGCCCCCTTGCAAGGTGCTGGCTCGCTTATATGGTGTTGAGCCATGTGTGCTCAAGTGTGAAGTGAAAGTGATATTTGTTCAGTCCCTCATCCATGTATCTGATCATGGGAAATGTTGCTTGTATTTAAAATAAACATGAACTATCTATTTTACTTTGTAAGTCATGATGAGAAATAGCCAATTAATTCTCTTTACAAAATATTTTGAAAATGACAGTGCCTGATGCTGATGATGGCAGAGAGATTCATGACTAGAGAAGTTCAGCAGAAAAACATCGTAATAAATTTCCAGTATATTATACATGCATTTAGTGAAAAAAAGAAAAGAATTCTATCTGGAATAAATAGTTTGGAGCAGAAAACAGAAGTGTAAGATGACGTAAACTGCAAGAGAAAATAATTCTCAGAAATGTTCCTGCATTCTTGGTAATTCCCATGCTTCCAGAGACAGACTTGGAGGGTCCTGTAATCCTATGTGCATTATTTATACAATAGTCAAGTGAAGAGTGGATTGGGTGAAATTATGTGGCCATTTAAAATTGGAATGGTAATACGAGTTACTGCACCTATTAGAGAGTACAGACTTAAGAGTTGTACAAGTGAGGAATCAGCAATGGCAGACAAGGTACTGATCCAGTCTTGTATTTTCAAACTTGTGCTTGGAAATAGTAAAACTGCTAAAACTCATTTGCAATAATATCTGTGTTAAATTTTCCTTGCTTATAAAGAAGTTTCCAAATTTTACAAAAAGGCTTAAAATTTGTCTTATTTTTAAATATCCTGCAATGCCTAGCCTGACTCTGGATTACCTCTAAATATATTTCTTCAGCATCACAACCTTCATACAATCTGTTCTCAATGTTGGTCAGACTAGAAGTAAACGCTGCTGTGAGAGGAAGAAAGCAGCATTGGCTACCGGTTGTCTGCAGGAATGTTCTTGTTCTGTCAGGGGCAGAAAGGTTTTGTTAGGATCCAGCTGGCTATTTGAACTCACTAAGTTTGCATCCTGGACAGGAACCTGCACTAATAGATATTTCATAATATTCAGTTGAATTAATAAATGAACGAATGAAATAATATTCAGTTGATAGAATAAATGAACAGTATGTTCTAAACTTGTTAGTTTCCTTTCCCAGTGCCTTATGATTTATCCTCCCACAGTCTCCAATTTTTCTTCTCAATATGGGCACTGAGGCTGATGACACGTCACAAGTGAATATGAATAAAAATAATAACAATAGTAATGCTGCTTATAATGACAGCTGATATTTGTTAAGTGATTACTAGATGCCAGGCACTGTTTCAAGCACTTTACATGTATTATCTAAATGCAGTCCTCATAACAATAATTCTATACATTAGTTCAAACTCATTTTTTTCTACACTTTACAGAAGAGGAAATGGAAGCTCAGACAGGCAGTGCTTTCGTGACCTCTCTGGGAAGCGAGGATGGTATGTGGCACTCAGATAGGTCTTTTCTTGACCCAGGCAGTATCTAGGAGTATTTTCCCTCTCTAGTCTTCTGTTTGGTTAAACTTTTATTTCCTTTTGCTATTGTGGGAAAGTTGGTCTGAAGTTATACCTCCCCCCTCTCTAGCTACTCTATGCTCTGATCTCCCAAGTTCGTTTTGGATTTGTAACGTGCTCAAGCTGTTGCAATTTAGTCACTCCATTTCTTTTTCAACAAATCTGAGTCTTAAGGCTATAGTCTTAGAAAAAAAGTCTAATTGGAAGCTCAACACTGATCAAGAACTGCTTTATTTTAGACTGCCACTGATCTCTAACGTGAGCAACGCCACTGATTCAATGAATGAGAACTCACAAGAAGACAAGATTGACAGATTATGAAAAATACATTAGAAACTATTTCAAAAAATATTATCTTGCCTCATTTAAAGCAGCAATGTGTAGGGATAGTTTACTCTATTTTGGGCTGAATATATATAAGCTCTTTACTAAGTGTGCTTCAAGGTTTTTGACAGTTTGCTGTCTTTAATTCTGTCCATTTTCTTCTGCTATTCTCATGCTTAATATCAAAGTTGAAACTCCAAAAAAATTACATGAATTTCAGGGAAACCTCATCGCATTGTATGGTTTTCAGCTTATTTCCTACTGCACTCAATCCCTTGAGTAATGAGACGGTGCCTGTTTCATTCCAACACCTAGCATGGTGATGGACATATAGGAGGTATGCAATGAATATTTGTGGAAATTGAAAGAGCACAGAATTACTGAACATGGCATGTTCACAGACCTATTGTTTCTTCCTCATTCAATTCAACCTCATGCCTTTGCTCAGCTTCCTGCCTCCTCTTTTTTCTCTTCTTTTTCTCCCTACCATGGAGATCTGTCTAGGCCAGAGTGGTTCCTGGAGTTTGGAATGCCAAAACAGAGCAAGGCAGGACAAGAACGAATCAAAGAGGTTGGAGGTTGAGGCAGAGATTATAGAAGAAGAGAACAGTTGGTGTGCCAGAAATGGTGAAGAGAGAGTCAGAGGCTGGATGGACAGTAGAACTGGGTGGTGAGTGGTGGTTGGAGAGTACAGGCTTGCAAGCATATGAGATAAAAAAAAAATTGGCTAGGAAAAGTAAGAGATATGAGAGGTGTAGCTGGTGATTATAAACAGGATTCTCTTTAATGCCTTGTAAAAGACACAGTGAAAAACGGTGTAACTTGGTGTTTCTTTATATTTTATTTGTGTTTGGACTGAATTTTTTCAAGTAGTCATGGCTTTACAGGGCTCTGTTGCGTTATAAAGAAAAGGTTATAATGAATGAGTATTCTATATAGGAAGGGTCCACCTTCGCTTCCTCTCTTTACTGACCACTAACATTTATTAAGGTTTACTTTATCCCAGGCACTGTGATAAGTACTTGTATAGTCTTATTTAATTTTTTACAATACTGGTTTGAGGCAGAAATTATTATTTCCCCCATTCTAAAAAGTAAAGCAAAGCTGAGAGAGGTTAAGTTGCTTATCTAAGTCACACAGTGATAGACACAGGATTTGAACACAGTTGCATCCAATGTAAAAATTCACATCTTTTAGTTCTATGTAATACTCCTTCTGAAGATATTAATTAATGGTATTTAATAATAAAGTTTTGGAACCATGCAAGTACTGGGGATTGATGCGCTCTGCTCTGTGATATGGCTAATGATTTATCCTACACGATTTTGTTTATGCTTTTAGGTGCTTTGAAATGTACCTGAGAAGCAGTTATACAAGTTGTCAGCACACTGGGTTTTCTAGATTCTGCTTATTAGAAATTCATAGCTTAGCAGTTCTCAAGGTGTGGTTGAGGGCTTCTGGAAGTCCCTGAGACAATTTTAAGAGGTCTGAGAAGTCCCCAACCAACATATCTGCATAAGCAGACATAAAAACTTTGCTGTTACCTGTTAAAATAGATGCTAAGGAGATTTGCAAAATTTAAAACTGCTTCTTTTCTTACACTTTTTTTCCTTTAGAAAATATAGTTTTTTATATAAATATGTCATGTTACCATATAATGGGTTCATTGTTATTTTTAATGACTTAATAAATTAGTGGGTTTTTAAAATTTTCTCAGCTTTAACTTATAGTACTGTAAATACCTATACAAATAAAAACCCGTTTGTTTCCCGAATGAAAAGGCTTGGAAACCATTGATATACCTATTCAAAAATACATTCACAGTGTATTTTTGAACATCTAATAGACTAAAGCACTGCACTAGTATGTATAGTGAATATAAAAAGGTAAATCTGACATAAGTCTAGCCCTGTAGTAGCCCCAAAGTTTATAAGTTTATATATCAATGATGTGTAACTTTATAATGCAACTTTACATGTCAATGACATGTAAACACAATCGTGGGATACTTAGTACTGCTACGACAGAAATACAAACAAAATGCAAATCCTCTGAATTAACTCAATTCAGAATCCCAATTGCAATCCTATAACACCTGATGTATTTCCAACCCCCACCCCCCATTATACAGATAAGGAAACTGAGACTCAGAGAGAAAGTGATGTGGCCAAGATTCCACAGCTAGTGAGCGATGGACCAAGGTAGCCAATTCAATCCAAAGGGTATATTTGTGTCATCATTAGGATTTCCTCACCTTTCTTTGTTAATCTCTAGTGTTCTTGGATTGTATGTATCTATTATATAAATCCCAGAAATTGAATTGTTAAAGAAAATTAAACTAACAAATATCTTTGGGGACAAACTGTGCAGTAAATTAGTGAATAAATCATTTGGTTTAAGTTATGACCAATTATATTTTAGAGAATGAAAGATATCTGTTACTCATTTAAGATGTTACTATGTGAATTTTCCCTTTACTAAGGTAAAGACCCCATTACATTGTTAAACTGAATATATGCAATAATGCTTTAAATAAGAAAAATTTCTGTTTCTACTTTTATTCAATTTCATTAAAATGTAAAAAGAATATGACTTTTTTAAAAACCTCCAAATAATACAAATAAATAAAGCGAAATTCAAGAACTCTGCTGGGAAAATTACCCAGCACCAACTGATATGATTTTACTTTGTGCAAAACCACGTCCATTTCAGATGATGTTCAGTGCAATAAATGTGGCTCAGCAGAACTTTTATTCAATAAGGAAAGCTTCATAAATACAGACTTTGTGCATTTTACTTGATCTGCCCTAGAAGTGCATTTTGTTGAAACATAACTTTAAAAAGCTTATGAAGACATCACCGTATATTCAGAAATATTCTTGCAGGGGAAAATAAAAAGCAACAGCAGCCTGTGAATCCTTTAATCACGGGCATTAAAGGTGATCTATTCACAGAGGCTGCAAGGCTGCTGACTCAAGTCAACATTTTCTTGGCTTGCTTCTGGGCTGCTGGCTATCTTTGCATGTGTATGATGCTGATGTAAAATGACATTTGCACCTGTTGTCGCCATCCTATGTTAATTAGCACAGTGCCCTAAGTAGTAACCAGGCCATCACATCCAAACAGAAGCCATTAACATATTGCAGCTGTCATGACTAAGAAAGATACTGGAGCTGGGAGATGTGCATATCCCTGCATACCTTGGCTCGGTTAGCAAAGCTCTCCCAATTGGAGTCACTTGGGAGAGGAAAAGAAGCGTGGGATGTAGCCAGTCAGGAGTGAAAGAATACATTTTACTGCAGGTTTACTTTCATGTATTATGCATAGCCTTCAAGGTCACTGCATGATCATTTATAAGATTTTAATGAGATATCAAAGTAGAAAGAATGGAATATAATTAATGGAATCTTATTGAAAAGATAGACAGGTATAATAAGAGCCTCCAAACACAATGCAATCTTCCAAAATCTAGAGCTAAGTAGGAGACCAAGTATCAAAATCATACTGGGGGAGGGAAGGTAACCATATTGAGGTGACAACACTGCGATACCAAAGGCCTCTTTATATTGCTCTTCTAAGCAGTGCAACAATTCCAAAAATTAAAGAACGTGTAGAAGTTTCTGTAAGAGAATAATGATAGGTACTTGAGTTAGAATACACAGATCTTTCCTAAACCCAGAGGAGGTAGATGACCTATTCCAGGACTTCAAGAAGAGGCACTTCTATTAAGTGTGGTATCTTCTATGAATCGTTGGAACAGGGCACACAAGGTCAGCTATCTTATGTCAGTGAGCACTCCATTCCCCAGAAGGTGTTTTGTCCAACATACAGTCAGGTTTCTTTGAAGTTAGTTTCGTTCTATATATTTTTTCGACTTATAAAAATTGCTCAGCTCATACAAATGCTGGTTAAAATGTAGACACATAGCATAGGAAAATTCTAGATTGGTGAGTATCTAGTTAACCAGAAACTTTACTCAATTGACTTTTTTGCAATCAATTTAGGAGAAAGAGGCAAATGAAAAGAAATTAAGTGGACAACAGGGATTTAATAAAAATAATAATAAAAAAACAGCTTATAGAATATGTCCTGAGGATTATATCCATGCTACTAAATTTTTTAGATCTTTATACCTACATTTCTGTTCAGGGAGAACTGATCTCAAAAATAATAATCCCCAGGCTCAGAGGACTTTGAATTCTTTCATGATTCATCAAAGAAGAATGGATTTCATTCAGTATACTGTTCCAACTAAAGCAGGAATGTGTAGTAGGGTTTAGAAAGATTTCCTATCTAAAAATCTTGAGTGGAATAAAAACTCTGGTTAATTACTTAACCCCAACATCTAGATATGCAATTCTTTAAACATTCTGGTTAATTTCACTAAGCCTCAAATTCTGTCTTTTAAATGCAAGTTGTTTTGTGTGAGTAATAATTTCTTTTTAGGGTAGTAGCAAAGAATGAAGACCTCGTCTAAATTTCTAATTGCATCTTATTTGCCAGAAAGCTGCTTTGTAAAACATTTTTGTCAGCTAGGAAATATCGACACCCATACTCACCCAATACCCAACAGTTTAGTTAACTTCATAAGCATATGAATATATGACAGAGGGGAAAGGGAATAGTTAAATCAGATTAATTGAAACTATACCATGTATTGATTGACTAAATGACTTAATTTTTCAGTGTTTAGGAGTAGCAGTTTTGGGGTTGAAGAGACAAGATTTTTATGTATTTGTAAGACTGTCATAAACCAAGAATATTAGTATTTATAAAAATTTTGTTTACTGGTCATGAAAAAAATGCAGAAAATCAAATACTAATTAATAATCCAGGAATTTTAACGTCAATGTCTCACAATGCTTTCAAAATTGTGTGCTCTCTATTGGTTTAATTATAGAGAAATTAAGACATGCTTGAAAGATATTCTAACAATTGAACAAAAAAGAATAAAGATCCTACTGCTGTAGCTATTTTATTATAGAGCATTTGGATATTAAGAAATAAATAAAAATAATGGTCAGATATTTTTAAGTTTTTCAAGATATTTTATCTCATTTAATCATCTCTAGATTAAATAAGTAGCTTGGTTAATATCAGTGGCATATTTGAAAATAAAATGTTGTCTCTATTTCTTATTGAATACTGGGATTATGGGGATATGCTCTTTTCCCTAGGTGCATTATTATACAAGTAGTTACTAATATGTTTGTTTCCTCAATCTGTAGATAACACTAGTATTACCATTTATATTTTTCTCCAGCTCTGACTGAACAAAATTTTGTATGATAGGGGTAGGGAGGGAAAGAACAAATAATCATTTTAATCTAATCAACAATCCTAGACACAGGAGATAAAAATAATTTAAAATTCATGAAGAAACCCTCTTCCCATTTTTAAAAGGTTAAGTTCCCCTAAGCTATGAAAGAAAAACACCCTCTGAAGACCTGGGAAAGCAGTAAACACTGGTGGCAAGTGACAGGAATTGATCCTCCTTGGCTGTGCCTGTCATGTCTCTAAATTTTATTTCCACCATCTCTAGAATGCTATGAAAAGAGAGAGTGGGTGCTGGACTATGGCCCGAGGGCTTGGTACCTGGGTCTCCGACTTTTTCTCAATTAGGAGGCCTCCCTGCCTGATGGGGAGATGTGCATCCGACTGGGGCATGGACAGTTGTGAGGTATTGATTAGCCATAATGCGAAGTCAAATCTGAATAAAAAAGACCTTCATAGGAGACAGCATGCCCTCTAAGTCAAGGGTCCAGAGATTCTGATGAGCTCTGTTTCCTTTCAGAGAGAGAGAGAGAGAGACAGAGAGAGAGAGAGAGAGAGAGATCCAGTTTCCTTATAAAGGCTCTCTTGATAAGAAAGTCCAGTGGACCTTCTGTCAGAAAAGCTGAGGCTTCACATTTGACAGGCGCTTGTTAGTGTTTCATCCCCGATCACTCAACATTCGGAGAAGAGAAGAAAAGAAGATTGCTAATGTTGCCAGGCACCACAAAAGTCAGTCTTGCACTTGCACTAGGAAGCTACAGCTGCTTTCCTCTACATTAAAGAAAACGTAAACCCTACCTGGCATAGAAGCTGTTATTTCCTACAACGTTGGCCTCGCTTCAACACAAGTACACAGAACACTCATGAATGAAAGTATTATTTAGATCACGAGCAACCAATACGTGGCTTATAATTGAATTTTTAAAAATTATTTCTTTCAAGTAATACCTTTGCATTTCCATTTGTGGATTTGCTAATGCAACCTTTTTAATGAAAATGTCTTGGTGGCTTTCATTTATACTGTGTTTAAAAGACATTTCTATGCATCATCTGTGAGTCTTTACAACAGTCCTGTGAAATAGAGTGTCCAAATGTCGTTATTCCTATATGAAGAATGCAAAAACAAAGGTACACACAGGCTTTGAGATTGTTTGAGGGCATAAGGATAATTAATGTCAGAGTCAGAATTAGAACTCAAGCATCCTGTCTTCTGGTCAAATTTTCTTATTGCAGAGCCAGAATTAAGCCATTCTGACTCCGTAATGATGCATTTGAAGAGTCGTGATCGAATGCTGTTCAGGGGACTTCATTCTAGAATTGACTTACTTTAATAACCTATTTCAGCAAATACTATTTTATCTCTAAAGTTATCAAGGATGGGAACAGTGTTTGCTGCATCCCCTCTTCACTTATTAGATGACTATTAATTAGTGACTAGCCAAACTCATATTCCTATTGGGAATGTCCTTCTTTTCTTCCAGTAATCCCATAATATGCATATATGCGTTCATTTAATCATGTATTTTTCTGGATTTTAATTTTCCGATGTTTCAGGGCTATCTTTGTCTTAGTCACTGTTGTTGCCCTGTCTAATGCCATGTTTGAGCCAGAGAGGATGTTTAATAAATACCAGTCACAATATTAAACAAACAGATGAGTGAATAGAAGCACTAGAAACAAAAGGAGAGCCATAAGTGGATTAGATACTATTGATAGAGCTCTCTACAAATGAACAGAATCCGCTCTCTGACAATTTCTGCCTTTGTCAGATTTTAGAGAACTTTATTAGAACTTTGAGAATGCTCATCAGAGTTTAGGCTCCCTATGACTGCAATCATGTCTTGTACACCTTTGTGTCTCTAACCACCTAGCATGAAAGAAGCACTAAATAAGTAGTTGTTGAAATGTTTGTAGAGGACAAATTATTTCTACTCTTTTTTCCCGTTTCTAATATACATGTAAACACCAAAAAGTCACATTTATTGAGTACTGGTGCCATGCACTTAATGTGCATTATTATTTTTATTTCTCAAATAACCCCAAGAAGTGGGTTTTATTATCATCTCCATTGTAAAGATGTTTCCCTAAGTGTGGTAATGTGTTTCATATAGTGTCCAATCTCTCTAACTAGGGTCTAAGCTTAGAGGAAAGATGACCGCCAGCTTTAAATCCCAAATCCAAATCCTTATCTTAAATGTTGAAGCAACAGTCCACAGACATTATGGTATATTCATAATACAAACTAAGGTATAAAAATGACTTGCATGTATTTATTTAGGGTGATCAAATATTTCTACTGTAATACCTGGAATGTAGAAGGCAGAATTAAAATATTGTTAAAAGTACAGTTAAGAGGCTAAAACTATTTTATGCATATCAGGGTTGTTACTTCTTAGAGATTTTTGATGTAATAAAATTTTGATAATTACCAGCAAGAAATTTGAACACTACAAGTGAAATCATTATTTCTTTCTGACATATGTCTCATTCTATTAATTAACCATTGGAAATGTGTGTCAAACTCCTAAAAAATATAAAAAGAGAATGATAGAAAGGAAAAAAATATTTTTTGGATATATATTTGCCCTTCTTGAAAAGTAGCAAACATATTGTCTGATATCTAAAAGCATAGGAAATACTTCCCAAACACATGCTGAAATATATTTGATATTAGACTCTCCTTTGTCAGCTTAGAATGTCAGACCATTTATGTCTCGTGGGAGATACTGACAAAGTCCTCATGCTTCGCCTGAAACCCTCCATTTGTCTTTATTTATACAAAAAATCTTTTACCACAATGTTTTGCAAAACTTGGCTTCTCAGATGTTAACCCAACAATAATGCATGGAATGTCAGTACGAATGTCAATTTACGTTTGTTTCTATTTGAATTGATACCCAGAAACCCTTTCAAAAGGAAATCACTGAGTTTTTAAAGCTTCCTTGGCTGTTGTAGTTTGACAACCAATAAGACTTGTTGGTCTATATAGTGTGGGTCGGCCTTGTTAGTTGCCTAGTAAAGAGATTTCAGGAGTATCCAAATATGACAAATAGCATATTATGAGGTCTACTGCATTAGCGCTGTGTTTCTAAACTGGGAGTCATTTTGTTGCCCAGGGAATATATGGCAATTTCTGGAGACATTTTTTATTTTTAGGACTGGAGGTTGCTTCTGTCATAGAATGGGCAAGAGAGCCAGGCTAGGTTTTTATGACAACCCCACAACAAAGACTTACATGGTTCAAAATATAATAGTGCCATGGCTGAGAAACTCTGTTTAACTTAGGGCTGCTAGCTCTCTGTTAAAATGCCAGTGCAAGCCGGGCTCGGTGGCTCAGCCTGTAATCCCATGCCTTGGGAGGCTGAGATGAGTGGATGGCCGGAGCCCGCGGGTTCAAGACCTGTCTGGGCAGGCGAGACCTTATCTCTACAATAAATCAAAAAATTAGCCGGGCATGGTAGCGCGTGCCTGTAGTTCCAGCTACTTGGAAGGCTGAGGCAGAAGGATCTCCAGAGCCCAGCAGGTCGAGGCTGCGGTGGCCGGGAGTGGCCACTGCACTCCAGTCTAGGCGACACAGTGAGACTCCAACTCAAAAAAAAAAAAAATTAACTAATATAGGCAGAATAGTGTATAAGCATTAATAAAAATGATTTAGATCTATATTATAAGGCTTTAGTATACAGTAGAAATGTCAGCTAAAAAAAATTACAGTATACTATCTGTAATATTCCATTCAGGTAAAATGTATTATGTGAGTATGCATAGAGATATTCCATT